>JAPDKR010000055.1:0-182455 GCA_027569675.1 Penicillium crystallinum
CCCCCCCCCCCCCCCCCCCCCCCCCCCCCCCCCCCCCCCCCCCCCCCCCCCCCCCCCCCCCCCCCCCCCCCCCCCCCCCCCCCCCCCCCCCCCCCCCCCCCCCCCCCCCCCCCCCCCCCCCCCCGTTCGCGCAAAGCAACCTGACAGGGTAGGATGTCCACGAGCTGAGGGTGAGATCTCAGCTCTACTCCGTACAACATACCTAGGTACAGAACTCCGTACGGAATACTCCATACAATTGCATTGGTCAACATCCCGTGTGATGTGACACGGTGCAGGAACGGCTCTTTTAGTATCAGCGCTTGACCAGAAGCAATAGCACGCATTGGCCCGAGTGTTTGGCGAGACGCCGGATCGACGTATCAGTTTGATTGGACACGGAAGCTAGCGTCTCGAGCACGTTCTTGTCTTTCATAAAATTGAGGTACTTGGACCAGAGCGGTAATAGCTAGGAAAAAGGGGTATTTCCACAGAGTGTGCAGTGTTTTAGGAGGACCCCTTAATCTGGGATATTAAGTTTGCGTATTCAATATAATTCGATGTGAAAGAACCGGTTATTGGTCTCCATGAAAGAGATGAGAGAAATGAAAGAAACATTGAGTACTCCGTAACGAGTAGGAGTAGGATCTACGGACTCAGTCAACCGTCCTGGAGGATATTTTGTCGTGTACTCCGTATACCCCGTGCTTGATACCCCAGCTGTATGTACTTTGTGTATACTCCAGGTACTTTCCAAAGTCAGATGTCAGATCGTAGACAAGTACTCTAAGGTACCTGGAGACCACGGGTAATAAGTAAAGCTACCAGAAGATACCCGCTACCCCTGAATCAAGCTCGGGCCAACCTCAGCAGATCCCACGACTCAAGGGGGTTCTTTGTGCCACTTGACACTATTGAACTTCTATTTTCATAGCACGTTATTCTATCCTCCGGACGTGGATCTCTTGGTCAAAGACATCATGGATGCTTCAGTCAACGGGAAACAAAGGGAAAGTACCTGTCAACGCCTCCATTGCTAGGTTCGATGTCGATCCTATCGGCTAGAGCACTATCAATTGGCTGTCGTGCCAATGGAATCAATGCAACTCCAGACCCACGCCAGGGCCCCCTGCGCTCCACTCATGCTTACTCGTCCCGAAGCCAGCGCTACTGGGATGGAGAACCCACGGGCGATTTGCGCCAATCGCTCCAAGCTGTCGTGGACAAGACTTTCTCCTTTTCCTCTTCCCTTCTGATATTCATCTGAGAATAATCCTTTCCCTTTTGGTCATCTAATTGGCGGATGCCATTCTCTATTCCGTGCTAATCGGCATGAGCGACTGTCGATCCATGGCTTTTTTCTGATTCGGACCAGGGTGTTTCATGGCGTCTCCTCTTGGGCTCGGCGGCTCTCCCGCCCATTCAGAGAGCTTCTCTAGTCTCTCCTCTCCGACTACTTCTCCAGTGCGAAAGAACCCTCTGCCGCAACATGGTGATCTAGTGACCTCGGACCCTGTCCACCCCTCCTCTCCCCTTTCGTTCGAGGGCGATAAACCCACTTCAATTCCCACAGCACCCGTGGCTAGACCACCATCCCCTTCGTCGGTGGATGGAGACTCATTTATAACGGTGCAAAAGAACCCTAATAGGTATGCGACTGACACTTGCCCCCAGCTTTCCCCTCGGGCCTTTTTACAGACCTTCATTTTCCCCTCTCCCGACGGCATATCGATCATGATATGGCCCATACATGCTGTTCCGCTTCTCGAAAGTCTGGACTAATCGCGTGCCCCTGTCCAATCTCCCCAGGTATTCTCGAGGACGACATTCTACCCAACCTTTACAAATCGACACCGCCGCCTCCCGACACTCCCGACACGGCTCCGCCGCCTATCTGAGATCCGTGCTCGAGGACGACGACGACGAAGACGAGGGCCCTGAATACTTTGACGAAGAATACGAACACCAGTTTATGAATGGAACCCCTTTGCACAATCGTCTAGATAGCGAACCATTCATACCAGTCCTCAAATCCCCTCCTCCAACGAAACGATTCTCACGACGGGCAACGAGTATGGCATTACACCCGCCTATGAACCGACCACCACCACTACATATTGATGTAGATTCGCGCTCAATGTCAATGTCCATGGCGGGAGATCCAAGACCAAAAACCCCCGGGAACAAGATCAGCTCCTTCTTCGGCTGGAAGGGAGCGGCGGGGAATAATAATGTGACCACATCCCCGGGTGGAGAGTCCTCCAGCACCGAGATATCCGACTCAGGTCGATCTACAATGCCCTCCCCCATGCCGCCATTAGCAAACGTTCCTTTCAAGCCTCCCTCCCCCTACGATACCAGGAATGGATATAGTCTTCCAGCGCGGACCTCGCTAGGAGCTTCGAGTATAAAGGAAAACATATTTTTGTCTAAAATGGCGGAGATAGAGAGTGAACTACGAGAGATAAGTTCCGAATTGGCGGGGTCCATCCGTCGAGAAATGGATCTGGAGGATCTAGTCGAACGACTCCAAGCTGAAGTCCCGGAGGGGAATCGCCGGACCAGTGACTATTTCTCAGATTCGGGCACTAGCTCTATTCGTTATGCCTCGGATTTAGGAAAGAACGAAGACATTGAGAAGATTCGCCGGGCAGCAGAGCAAGAACGGGCTCAACTCAAAGTTGAATTATCGCAGAAATTACAAGAGGAACGGTCCCAACGCCTAGCATCAGAGTCTCATGTTCAAATCTTAGAGTCGCAAGTTGCACAGGTACGGTTACGAATTCATGCATCGAGCGCGCATCAACGCTAACATCCATATAGCTTCGGCGCGAGAGAACGGATCTGTCCGATCTGTCGTCCAAAACCAAAGAACTTGAGACCGCGCTGGAAAATACCAAGCGCAAGTTGCTCGAAGAGCGACAATCTAAAGATAACTTCGAGGACCTTCTTACTGCCATGCGAGTAGAATTGGAACAATTACGCAATGATCGAGATCAACTTAGGGATGGCAACAGGCTCGCAGAGGAAATTGAGGCATTGAAGATCGAAAATGCCTCTTTGGCTCAGCTTCAAGGCGGCCGGTTCGCTTCGATTGCCGAGGAAGGCGCTTCCCCTCGAAATTCAGGATTCGGACTATCACGATCGAGTTCGATGGCGCGCAAGCCCAGCGGCTTAGCGCGCTCTGGTTCTCTTTCTCGATCCAATTCAGTTAACAATAACAGCGGTGGTAAATCACCGGAAACCCGCGAATCATTAGTCGATAAGGTTCACGATATCGAAGTTCAACGGGATGCCCTCCACCGGACATTGCGGAGCCTTCTTGATCGTCAGGCATATCAGGCCCGCGAGTATGAGAAGCGCACTCGAATGCTGGAAATGGAGCTTGCCCAAGCCCAGCAATCCACTCAGCCACGGAAACTGGGCTACGAGAGGGACGTCTGTAACCTACGCGATGAGGTGAATCATCTACGCATGCGTGCCGAGGATGCCCTGGACGCTAAGTGGCAGTGCGAGAAGAACCTGGCTGGTCTCAAGATGGACTTGGACCGTGCCGAGCAGGAAACCAGCTCTCTGCGCGTGCTTCTCCGGGAGGACACTGCTGCTGATGCAGAGTTGATGGATGGTCAAGAAGGCTTTGCTGAAGTGAAGACCACATCCTCGTCCTTGGAATCCGCATTCCAGCAATTACAGGCGGATCGGGCTGACGCTGAGGCCAATGTTACGGACTCAGAAGAGCTTGCCTCCTCGCTTGCTCGGGTTGATGCATTAGGCAACAAAGTCCATTACCAGCTTCAGGCGAACACTTCGTTGCATGGCCGTCTTGAAGTGGCCATTAATAAGGGCGACAAGGATCAACAGATATCAGTTGAACGAATTAATATCTTGCAGAATCATATGCGAGAATTAGAGGACGTTCTTTTGACCGCGCAAAACCACTCTGAAGAAGAGATGAGCAACCATGAGGAGGCAATTCGTTCTCTGAAGGAAAGCCATAATGCCCAACTCATGCGGATGAAGAACGGCGGCCGCAACCTGGTCAGCCTCTCACCTCGGCCGCCAAATGCACCCTTCGATACTCGCTTGCCGCGTTTGGATCACACCACGAGTGGCGCGGGTGTGCCCTTGATCGAGGTTGTCAAGTCCGACGTCCTCGAGCGGCGAGTCAAGGATCTCGAAAAGCTTCTCCGGGATGCGGACATGGAGATGGAGCAGGTGGTTGGGCGGATGAACCGCACGCAAATCGACGTAGCTCAGCTTCAAACTGACAGGTATGCAACTCTTCTCATGGGCCATGTCCCTCTTTTTTCATTTGATTGTCTCGCTAACCCATCTCACAGAGACGATGCTCTCCGCCAGACCCGCCAACTTCAGAACGAGATCCAAGCTGAGCGTGACGCCCTTCGAGCGCTCATCAATGCGCTGTAAATCTGTCAAGCATTGCCTTGACTTTTCTTACTGTCTTACTATACCACATCTGCATTTGCATTTGCGCTCCCATCCCTTGTGATGGTAGAGCACAATGTCTTGGAGTTAGCCCGGAGTTCCGGGATTTGTATTTGTTTCTTTCTTCTTTTATACGGAACATGAGCGTGGCATCGCGCTGACCTCTACCCTGGCTTGGGCGCTTGGGCTTGGGGCGTTTATCTTTCACACTCATGAGACCGGTGGTTGACCGTCATTGGTCAAGCTTGTACATACAACCGTCTCTGTTTGTGTAAATATTTAATCTACTGTACATTATCATCTGCTATCAATCCGAGGTTCATGATCAATATTGAGATCAGCTGAAAGCAATGCAAATTTGAGATGTATACACTACTGTGTACGCCCATACTCAATTACCGTTCACATGTGTTTGGTTGGTTTGCACTATTGTTATCATCCCGGTGCCACGCCGCAAGCCTGGGAGTCTTAGTTTGACTATCACCTTCCTTTTTTTTGACTTATCATTGATCGCATCGGAACATATACATTCGGAAGTGATCTGTTCTTCGGTTCACCTTAGCTGATCTCCATCAGATCTCACGAAATCCCCTTCTTGGCCTCGTCGCATTGCTCGAACATAACCAGGTTCAGCGAAAGACCCAACGAGGCACTCGACAGCTAAACAACAACGAACCTCATTCGGTTTTGAACATCTAAGACATTCTTCTGTCCCCCTTGCCTTGTACCCAGGGTTCCCCCAAGCGTTTCCATTTCCAAGGGCAACAAAGAGCCAAAGATTCCCAAACAAAGCGCCGAACAAAAGAAAGCCGCGAGCCTGTCAAGCAAAGGCTCTGCTATACCTTTGCCCACTCGACATAGCCACTGTCAACACCCAAAGATCTCAAAGACCTAAACCCACAGTAATCATGGACTTGCTACCAGGTATGTACACCACACCACAAGCCAAATCCCATAAACTAATCAATCCTCCCACAACTACAGAGAACCTCCAGACCGTCCTCCAACATCCTACGTTCGCCTACATCCAATCAACCACACAAGACCATCTCACAACAAAACTCTCACACTTACGCACAATGGTGCTCCAACCCTACGTAATCGAGCCTGTCTCAGCTTTCCTCGCCACACACTCCGACTCCATGCCCGACATACTCTCCGTTCTCATCCTCTTTGCGATCCTCCTGATCTCACTCAAGATCGTGAAGTACGCCTTCCGCGTGGTCATGTTCTGGGTCCTCCTCGCTTTCCGCATCATTTTCTGGGGCTCGATTCTCGGTCTCGGCTGGTATGTCTACAGCGTAGGCGTTGAGAATGCGACCAGGGATTGCGGCTGGCT
The DNA here is from genome assembly GCA_027569675.1 of Penicillium crystallinum. Taxonomy (NCBI): domain Eukaryota; kingdom Fungi; phylum Ascomycota; class Eurotiomycetes; order Eurotiales; family Aspergillaceae; genus Penicillium; species Penicillium crystallinum. The sequence goes on from JAPDKR010000055.1 coordinate 5,765, forward strand.
TTGGGGTCTGCTTTCTGGGTTTGTGGGCGATTTCGAACAAAAAGCTAAAACGGCCGCGGCGGCTTATGCGGGGATCCCTAAGTAACCTGAGGTCCCTTGGTTATGTGGATTGGTGTTTACATTATGGATTTCATGAGCATGAAAGCCTCAGATTGGCGGCTCACGGCTTGTTGCTGTCGTGATTGGCCGGCGTGTCCGTTTGAGGATATATGATGAACATGCGCAGTGGGATTTCCTTTCTGTTTATTTCATGCTGCTGGGTTGGGGTAGCGATTAATGGCTTGTTATTGGAAGATTAGACATAACAAAATTCATGAATTGGTTTGGGTTTCTCATTATGGTTTCTAGTATCTGGAACATATGACCGAATATCCAAGAGTGGTGTAGAGAATCTCAACTCCGAGTGGCATCGGCGATGGTTGTGTCGCGAGCTTTGATTTGCGCGATCGAGAGTACTGCGACTCTTGAGTACTCCGCCGCGAGAGAGACGTTGGATGTCTGTCTAATGTGGTAAAGCTTGCCAGTCTATTAGTCGTAAAGAGACGGCGTGAGATGAAAGAATGGGAGCAAATCTCAGGTTACTTCTCAAAATTTGAAGCTGCTGTGCAGGGCTCGACACGATGCAAGTAATCGGTCATGGAATGTGGTAAAGGTGCCGCGGAATCTGAGTGCAAGTCACAGCACTACAGTACTCTTGTGCGATGATGCTCAATCCTCATAGTTCACCTCCACTTCATCCTTGGGTTCTCTCGGTTCCTGGGCCTCATGGTATTGGATGGCATCATCGATGTGGCTCAGGATCGCCGCGACGCTGTCTTCGTCCGAGACGTCCAATTGTAGGAACGAAACCATGCTGAAATCATCGATCAGCTGTCCAACGGCACGGTTGAGCTGTTTGAAAGATCCGCCGCTCATCAAAGATTCTTTGGCCATGGGGTTGGCACTGGCGGTGAGATCGTCCTCCTCCTTATCTTGCAGCAACTGCACGTCCACGTTGGTGAAACGCTTCAATTCCCGACGTGTCACCATATCGCGGATTTGATCCATTTTGCTGAGAATGTTGACATGTGGCATTTCCATCATCAGCATGGCGGACATGGCACTGAGAGTGCCGGCGAAAAATTTGGCTTTGTCGATGACGAAGGTGCTTTCGAGGAGGTAAGCGGCACACATGTTGATGTTCAATGGGCCTTGGCGGGAGAGGAAGGTTGTGAGAGTGGGGAGCAGAGGGATATGGGTGTAGAGCTCGATCTGGCCGGGCATGTCGAAGATGATCAAGTATTCTTCGCTCAAGGGTTCCAGTGCCTCTGATAGGAATTCCAGGTTCTGAAGTAAGAATTCAAAACAGTATATAAGGCCTCCGTTTGGTCCTAAGCCCATTTCTTCCATGACATCTTCCAACGTGATCAGATCGCGGATATCAAGATCCGGATCGTAGGCAAAGGACTCGGCGGCGGGGTCGAGGTTCACATAGAAACAGCTACGGCGGGTAGCTTGAAGGTGTTGAATCATTGCATTGCTGAATGTGGTCTTGCCTGCGCCAGCAGGGCCCATCACTAAAACACCGAACTTGGACATGATCGCTGATTATGTTGTATATTGTATAAGAAAATCTTGAAAAGAGAGCTCGGGCTATCTTATCGCGGTTACAAGAAAATTGCACCTGCCGGGGATCTGCCGGGATTGACCGCCCCCAGATGGCGCGATCCCGGCTGACAGGGACAGATAGTACGGCGTACAATGAGGGTACACAAAAGGTACCTGGTTGGTCCCGCGACCATACGGCCTTTTGTTTGGTACCGCCACTGTACTCGGAAAAAAGCAAAAAACCCCACCAAATTTTCCCCTCTTCCTCCCTTTTCTTTCCCTCTCCATCCCTCCTTTCCCTTCTTCACTTTTCTCCGTTTTCTCACACAGTCACAATGGGTTCTCTCGCAAACGGCCAGCCCGGCACTTTCCTTTTCACCTCCGAGTCTGTCGGTGAGGGTCACCCCGATAAGATTGCGTGAGTTATTCCCATTGAACCCTTCGTTCCTGATCGTGGAGTGTTCTTATATGGGGACTTTCCCCTCAATTGTTTCGACAACATACTAATAAAGGACCAACAGTGATCAGGTCTCTGATGCCATCCTCGATGCCTGCCTTGCTGAGGATCCTCTCTCCAAGGTCGCTTGCGAGACTGCCACCAAGACTGGTAGGTTAATTATGATTCCTTGAGGCCAGATCTCCATCTGACATGTCATCTTAGGTATGATCATGGTCTTCGGTGAGATCACCACCAAGGCCCACCTGGACTACCAGAAGATCATCCGTGGCGCTATCAAGGACATTGGTTACGATGCCTCTGAGAAGGGCTTCGACTACAAGACTTGCAACGTCTTGGTTGCCATTGAGCAACAGTCCCCCGATATCGCTCAGGGTCTCCACTATGAGGAGGCTCTTGAGAAGCTCGGTGCTGGTGACCAGGGTATCATGTTCGGCTATGCCACCGACGAGACCCCTGAGCTCCTGCCCCTGACTATCCTCTTCTCTCACAAGCTTAACGCTGCCATGAAGGCTGCCCGCCAGGATGGCTCCATCCCTTGGTTGCTTCCTGATACCAAGACCCAGGTCACTATTGAGTACGCCCACGACAACGGTGCCGTCAAGCCTCTGCGCGTTGACACCGTCGTCATCTCTGCCCAGCACACTGACGATGTCTCCACTGAGGAGCTCCGTGCTGTCCTCAAGGAGAAGATCGTCCGCAAGGTCATCCCTGCCGAGCTTCTCGATGACCGCACCGTCTACCACCTCCAGCCCTCTGGCCGCTTCGTCATTGGTGGTCCCCAGGGTGATGCTGGTCTCACTGGCCGTAAGATCATCGTCGACACCTACGGTGGTTGGGGTGCCCACGGTGGTGGTGCTTTCTCCGGAAAGGATTACTCCAAGGTCGATCGCTCGGCCGCCTACGTTGCGCGCTGGATCGCCAAGTCTCTGGTTAACGCCAAGCTGGCCCGCCGTGCCCTCGTCCAGCTCTCCTACGCCATTGGTGTCGCTGAGCCCCTCTCCATCTTCGTTGAGACCTACGGTACCTCCTCCAAGACCTCTGATGAGCTGGTCGAGATTATCCGCAAGAACTTCGATCTCCGTCCCGGTGTCATCGTGAAGGACCTTGACCTGGCCAAGCCCATCTACTACCAGACCGCCAAGAACGGCCACTTCACCAACCAGTCGTTCCCCTGGGAGTCTCCTCGTGCCCTCAAGTTCTAAGCGGGCTCTGCTTGATCCGGTGACTCCGGACGATTTTTGACGACTGTGATGAGTTTGCTTTGTTTTCAACAACTCAAAGCACGATGAGCATAGACTATAAAAAATATTCATAAAATTCGGAAGTCGGTTTCCCCTTGGAGATCAATTTCTCTTGTTTCATTATCTGCATGGTCGCGCAAATGACGGGCCTTTTCGGCGAAGACAAAATTCAACATGATACCACACTTTTCATCGGCTGGGAAAGGAAGTTTTTGGCGTTTATCTGGAGCGACAGTCTTCAACACCATACCTCTACTTCACTGCTCATGGCACCTCCCGAGTTTGTGGTCTTGCTTGCTTGCGAGACCACTCTCTATCGATTCCGACGAGAAGGGTTCTAGGGCACTCTCACAGAGAGTGCCTGGAGCCTTTTCTTTGTCTTGGTCCTGGGCCTGCTAATCTAAACATTAGCGATAGATTCAATAATATTCTTCACATCTTTTTTTACATATGCCCTCTACAGCACCTAATCTGCAGTTTAGGTGTCTCTACCAGTTATACTCCGTACTCTATACTTGATCTCGTAATTCTACCGTCTACGTACGTACATCTATAAAGAAAATTTCTACGGAGTAAACCAAGTACATGTACTTCTGACCCTTGCACAAATCAATCCACCGTGTCTTATATTGATTTAGGCGGAGTGCACGTCCCGACGCGTGACGCCAGACCCACCGAGATTTGAGCGCGATCTGTCGACACTTACGGCGTACACCAACATCAATTACTTCGTTGGTTTAAAATTAAGACTCAACTATTGCCTTCAGATTACACGATGCCTACGATTCTCTAGACGCGACCATGACCTCGCGCATAGTCCCTACTATCCTGGATCCGCTCAGTTCCTCCGCGCTGAACAAACTTCACGAGCCGACCCCTCCACCCACAAAGAAGCGGAAGAGAAGCGATACAGATGAATTGAGTAATGCTGCTGGACAGCTTGCTACAACCTCTATCGTCATTAGAGTAGGTCACTACTTACACAGTCTAGCACAACCCGAGCCCTTTGGTTGCAATCGCTCACTCTATGTAACTTGTATAGGCCCACGCAGCATCTTTATCCGATGAACCCTTAAATCTCCAACCAATAATAGCTATTCCCCGCTCCAGACTACCCATCTCATGGCTTGATGATACCCCTACCTCCCGATCCGACGAGCAACCGGGTGGCCTGTTCACCGCAGACATCCCCACATTGGAAATTGACTTGCACGCAAAAGCCGAACCGACCGTCCTTGCCGTGCGTCTGGTTGGCAATGGCGGACTCTACATAGTGGAGAGAGTGAAGCGGGGTTTATACTCGCTTTCGAAGCTCGCGCGATGGGTGCACGAGGGCAATCTGGTCGTTGCGGTCAAAGGGTGGCATGGGACTGACGCGGTGAAAGCGGATGGCATTGCTATTGATGAGACATGTGCTTTTCCCGGTGCATCTGACTGGTGGCAGGCTGCTCAAATCGATGAGCCTGTTTCCGATGTTGAGGTAGGCGTGAAGTCTGCGGGGCTGGATATTGCGGTCGTTTTTGGGCCCTCTGAGACGGACCTCGCAACTTCCAATGCTTCCTTTGTTGGGTTGGTGGAGCATCGAAGCCAATCACTTGCACCGTCCAGGAGTTTCGATGGAACTGAAGCGGGCTCTTTCTCGTTTATCGAATCCCAGGCCGTGGGGCATGTCGCTGTGGCTATGGACGTTGATGGTGTTGACTCTAATGTCGTAGATGTGCAGCAGTCCCCGGAGGAACTACTCAATGGGATGCGAGAGCACTATCTGCAAGCTCTCTACGTTTCGAAGGTGATTATCTTCGCTCAATATCTGGGAGCTGTTCAACTAACGAATATCTAGACTTCTGTGGCTTACTTTGCGAAAGGTCCGCTTACACGCTGTCGGAATGCTTTCCAGGCTCGCGATGTGGAGCAGCAACAGGGCCCTGCGGAGCTGATTGAATTCTATCGCGAGACCATTCTCCCTGCAAAGAAGATGGATGTTAAATACAGAGAAACATTGCCATCAACGGTTCGCGATGCAGCCCTTGCTGTTTCTGATGATGGTGCAAAATCCCAGAAACGGAAGAGCAAGAAAAAGAAAATGGGCAAGAATGGTCTTTATCCAGAGGAGGAAGGATTTATTCACCGGTGGTGGAAGGACAGAATTCTAGATGAACCCTCAGCACAAGACACATCACGCGATGCAGAGTCTAAAAGACAGATCTCTGATCTCCGGCTTCGCGAAACACAATTGCAGATTCTACTGGTTTTGGAGGTCATGGTGCTCGAGATGACCATTGCTGCAGTAGGAAAGAACAGCGTCGACAAGGAGAAAGAAGTGAATGGGGAGGCAGACGCACCGAAGAAAACTAAATCTAAAAAGCCCACGGATTTGAACGTGCTACTCGAGCTGCATCTCGATCGGATGTGCATTTGGCACGCTGTGTCAATGGAAGAAACCTCTGCCGCTGGTACAGCAAAGGCTTCCTCGTTCAGTAGCAACCATCTTTCAGGCAAGAAAGTCGAGAGTGATGCAGTGCGTGACTTTTGCACCGAGGTCATCATTCCATTCTATGCTGCACGTCTTCCAGACAAATGCAAGTTGATCACTCGCAAATTCGGCGTATCTAGTGGCATCTCCCCAGCTGCTAAGAAAACACAATCTTCGAGGTCACACCGCGTGGAACCTGGGGCGGAAATCAAGCGACAACAGCCTGCACAGAGGCCTCGACGGACATTGCAGCGAGTGCTCACAGATGAGAAAGCGGCATTGTCACAAGCTCGCCACCCAGTATTGAGTCGATCTAACACTGCACCAACCCAGCACAATGGAAAACGTGATCTTGAGCCCTTATTGCCCGCCGTCCTCAGCGGCAATGTTCGGGGTGGCATTCAGAAATCAAAACGCACAGAGAACCGCGAAGTGGACCTTGATGCTATAGCCCGACAGCATGAGGCCAAATTACGAAAAGTTCAAATGTTGGCTGATCAGAAGAAAGAACTGGATGCTGCTATTCATGCACTCCGTAAACCAAACAGAGAACTTGTCTCCAAGGATCTAGCTGACGATGCGTCAAAGCGAATCACAAGTGGCGGAGGCAGCTCAAGGAAATCAAGAAACCCTGTACGCAATCCGTTCGGCGAAGGTGTACAAGTCATGGCGACCCCTCGGGGCAATCGAAAGAAAGACCTGGGGGTCGGCCTAGCGTCCCTCCCTCGTAGCCTCGCCCCATCCCGGTCATTTGCCGGAGTTGAGAATTCTCCATTCAGCGAATCTCCTGCAATGGTCCCATCCTCAACTCGACGAGCAATCTCATTCTCTGGCGCTGACTCCGATCCATTTGATCCCCATGACAATTCCCACGGATCAATTCCAATACCCAGTCATCAGGATCAAGCCATTCAGGAGACTCCAACCAGGCCCTCGTCCAAACTTTTCCAAAGCGATACGATAGCTTCCCGTCGTCCATCGTCTTCTGGCAAAGGTCTCTTCAGGGTACCTAATCTCCCGACTCCTCGCTCATCCACACAGCCGATGGTTCCAGGCTCCCCTGTCCATTCACGTCCCACCACTATCTCTTCATTCACGGAAAGCTTCTCGACATCATCTCGGCGGCTCAGCCAGTCTCTTCATCAAGCTCGCGCTTCAGCAATCATGGAGACGCCGCCCAAGAAAAGCGCACCCCACAGCATATCCACACCCACCGCTGTGCCGTTTTCTCTGCCCCTTGATGCTATGGTCACTGAGCATCCCCGCGCTCTCTCCCCACCGGCCGTCCTGGGAACCCCTGTCAAAGGCCCCACTACTGTTCCAGTAACGCCGGATAAATCGAAATCCACGTCGATATACGAGCAGTTGGGCTGGGATGATGAGATGGAATTTTAATCTGCAATGCATACACATTTGGCTGCAGAGCATACTCATGGATCATGCATTTATGCGGAGTTATTCTGCGCTTGTTTTGCTTTATTTCTGTTCTTTCTCTCGTCTTGCTGTTCTCCTCGAACTGGTGTTTGGTTTATGCTCCTTCGGCCGGCGTTCGAGATGGTCGCTGAAGCAAGGGCATGGCGTGCATTGTTGGCTTTCATTTGGATATATCCCTATTCCTGCATTATCTTAGCAGCCTCATACTCATGGCATGCCATACATCTTTTACAGCATTCCACATAAAATGTAAAACGGAATAATCTTCGCTGCAGTGTACACACATACAAGCATCACCATTGGTTGTTAACCATTTGAGGCAACCACTATCGAACCCGATCGAGTCAAGTTGGACAGCTTGGCTTTTGTTTCAAGTAGATTGGACAAACCCTAACTACTACTCCACATATTCCCTCCAATGTACGAGATAACCTTTTTGGTTAAGATTATCGTATAATTCTCTCGATACGCGTATGTTGTACTCCCTAATATCACGTACTCCCCTGATACATCAATATCGTATAACTCTTTTTTTAGATCCGTCAATTGCAGCTAAATGCCACTAGATCGGCCTTGGCTGAACAAATCCAAGAGCCTTACGTGGTCGCCCCACTGAGAAGGCAGTGAGATTCCTTTGGAATAATCTATTCTATAATAAATATGATCTCTCCTGAAGCAAAATAGTCTGCCTTACATCCTGCGTGAAATGGGTTCTGCACACTCCATCCGCTTGGACACCCTGTAATGACCCAATCCTCACATCTCCACTCCTTCCAAGACAGCTCTGAACACGAATCCGACGATGGTGACGAAAAGTCTTCCACGCGCAAGGAATCAGAGATCCACATATATCCCACACTCTCGACTCCAGTCATGAACGACCACGAAAACCATCACAAGGCACCCAACCACAGTCGACCCCTACTATACATCCCTAACACACTATGGACACGACTCTTTGCAGCAACAGTGGTGACCGAGACGGTCCTCACAGTTGCGATTGAAAGGTACGGGGTCGACCCTGAATCCTAGCGCCATCTCAGAATTGGACCCGGCTTACGACGAACTTAGCTGGATCCTTGTGAGTCTGTGGAACCACCTCGATGACAACGACAAAGCAGACGGGCCAATGCGCCTGCAGTCATTTCTGGGACTTTACATCTTCGCGCTTCTATACGAACTCGGCTTATCATATGATGCATTGCGTCGGAAGAACACAATCCAGCTAGTTGGATTATGCATCTGTAATCTGGGTCTGTTGGCATATGGATTCCTCCAGATGGAGGAGATCAAGGGGACCATCTCCAGTTTGGTGAAGGATAAAATCTTCAGCGACCATCTGCAGGACTTGTTTCGCGTCGAGATTATTCTCGTGCCGGTGATTCTGGGTGTCGGAACTGTGTGCATGACCTTTTTCACGTGGAAGTTGCGCGCGGAGTTCTCGTGGTCCATATACAAGAATATCAGCGCGGATTTGCAGATGAAGCGTCGATACTTCACATATCAGGTTTGTTGGGACCCTACAAATTCTCAGGTACATGACTGACCGATTGTATTCTTCACAGGTGTATATCGCACTTCTCAAATTTGACTTCTTCTTCGTATTCGGAAGTCAACTCCAAATCCTCCTGATCGTCTTCAGCGCCGAAGACGCCGATTTCATCCTCAATGCTTCATTAATCCCAATCACGATCGCGACATTGATCCTATCAGCGCAATTCTGCAAGCGCGAAAAACTCAAATCTCTCATATTCATGATGGTGAGGAATTCCCACGGCCAGGCTCTATCCCAAATGCCGACTAACCAGCGTTGCAGACACTTATGCTTGTGATAATTGGATGTTTCATCTTCACATTGTTTCGCATGTACAGCCCCACGGATAGCACGGACTTCAGCTCTGTCCGTGTGTCACTGACATTATTTGCGGCTGTGTCTCTGCTCTTGATGACACTCACGATTATCAACTCCGTGTTGTGTATCCTGAACTTTAACAAAGGGTTGAAGAACCACATCAACCCTCCTAAAAAGAGCCGGAAGAGATCAGTCACTTTGGAGCTTGAACACCAGGAGACTCCGACACGGTTCCTGTTGAACTAGAGATGCTATATCAACGAATTACTGCCCTTGCTTGTGGTTTATTGTATTCTTACTTTCGATGTACATATATAACTGGCTTACGAACTTGGATTCTCCTTTGCTTTATTAAATTTCCCGGATGGAATTCCAATAGGCAGGCTCAGATATTGTCCCTTGGAAGGAAGGAGACAAGCAATGCGTTGTGTATTTGTTGAAGACTGACTACCAGGGAAAAGAAGGAGAAGAAGGGTGACTCAATCAAACAACGGTTTTCCTTGAGCGTTATGATAAATTCTCAGCCTATCCATGCTGCCCGATCATCAGAGTCTCGGTCTCGGTGCCAAACTGTGTCAGAGTGCGCTCGACTATCTACGATCATATCGATCCTCCCGGAAGAAGTCCGAGTGCGACTAGTAGTCAAATTGGAGAATCACGTTACTTAAAGGTTGTATCAGCGTCTTAGGTTTGAATGGAGAAGAAGGCCACACTTTTCAAGGGTCTTGTTACAAATGGGGTTGAGCTTCTTCTGCCGGAGGATCAGGGCTTGGGGAAATGGGTGGAGCGGAGTGGGTTGAATATGGTTTCTCGTATATTGTGTGCATAATGTCTGTAGAATAGCAATAGACGGTATTTTTATAGACTAGGATAAACGAATTCATTGATGGGTACTCATAAGCTTGTAAGCTTAGTGTTGTCAGGAACGTTGATGGATATATTACTATAGGGGTAACTATCTAGGCTATGAAGAGAGATCGGTACTTCGTATATCAATTGACTTGGATACTTAGTCTATGTTCACCCATCACGGTTTCCGTGTCATAGTTTCGCTGTACATTACTGTTGTTCTTCCGATGTTAGCCAGGATAGCCAGCACTGTTGGTCTTTCAGATGGAAACTAAAAGGCCTCTTCTCATTGGCGTAAAAATATTTCACCTCAAGACAATTAATTCTCCCATTTGGCCCAAGTCAATGCAACACTACGAAATGAAATTGTGGGGTAAAGGATCAACAGCCGGTTAATAGTCCGATGTGTCTAGTATCCCTCGTCCGTAGATGTTTGGCATTTGGTCGAATAGATCAGTCCATACTCTTGAAGTATCAGGTTGAAGAGCACGCCTCAGATCCTAATAGGTATGATGAAGCTTAGTTTGGGATTAGTCTGTGTCTCTTTCGCTCTAGCGAAAGCACAAAATGACACACTGGGCCTGAAGAGTGGTTATATCTCTTTTTCAACTGCGAAGTTCGATTTTCAACTAGTCAAGGATTCCCAGGTTCTCGCCTCTCTCAAGCCAGCAGGTGATTCTTTCGACTTCTTACCTTTCGACTATATCACATATAGAGCATCAAACGGCCAGTACCACAATGGCGATATTACTTATAGGTATCGAGTTTCCGGCTCCGCCGAATGGATCGCAGGTGACTCCGCGAAAACAAGAGAGGCATTGACAAGTGTCGACTCTGACGCACTTGCTGCCGCCGAGATGACACAAACTCTACCAACCTCTCCAATCCATATCCTTCGAGAATGGATTGATATCGACGGTGATCTAGGCCTGACCTTCACTTTAACCAACAAGGGAGACCAGAGTCTGGAAATCGGCAGTCTAGGCTTTCCTACCGAGTTCAACAGTATCTTCTCCGGCCGCACAGCAGAAGAAATGGCCGCCAAATGCTCACTAACTGATCCATATATCGGCATGGATGCCGGCTATCTCCAAATAACACCCACTTCCGGGACCGAGGCAGCACTGATCGTCACCCCGTTATTCAATACAAGCACCCCGCTGGAAGCATGGCGGAATCTAGACGAGCCGAGCACCGATCCACTTTATTATGGCAGCCAAACCTTCGAGGGATTCTACGAATGGCAGACGCACACGAAAGCCTATGCCGAGAACGAATGGTCCGGCACCACGCCATGGAATGAGCCCAGTTCCCAGATCCTGGCACCAGGGGAAGCAGTAAAACACGGGTTGCGCTTTTCGGTGGTCAAGGACGGCGTACGTGGTATACAGGATGCAGTCAGAGCCACCAACACGCCCGTCACGCTAGGGATACCTGGATACGTAGTCCCCGTCGACCTGACGGCTCGGCTTTACGTCTTCCACACTCAAAGTTTCGAAGTGACATCCGAAGACAACGCCTTCGATATCTCCCAAGATACACAAGAGATGCTGTCACTCACGCCCACAGGTGCAGTATGGGGTCGAACCCGAATAAAGATCATCTACGAAGACGGCAAAGTCCAAACAGCCCATTATTTCATCACGGACTCGGCACCAGCCACCATTCAGTCATTGGGCAAGTTCACCACCACATCCATGTGGTTCAATGATACAAGTGATCCCTTCCACCGGGCTCCGTCCGTCATAACATGGGATCACTCGACCCAGAGCCAGGTGCTGCAAGACCCCCGCGTCTGGATCTCTGGACTGAGCGACGAAGGCGGCGCGATATTCTTGGCTAGTGCGATGAAGCAGTATGGCTCGGCTGACGCAACGGAAGTGTCGAGGCTGGAAGAATTCGTGTCCGGGGTTCTGTTCAAGATGCTCCAGAATGAGGATTTCACGGTTCGAAAGAGTGTTTTCTTCTATGAGCCTGGTGTGGTTCCTCAATATTCATACGATGAGTCTGTTGATTGGGGAAACTGGTGGTCGTGGAATAAGGATGCATCTTATGCTACGGACCGTGCGTATGACTATATCCATGTGATTGGGGCATATTGGGCTTTGTACCGTGCTGGTCGGGATGATGAGTCGCTTTTGAAGATTCACTCTTGGGAGTGGTATCTTGGTCAAGCTTATAATACTACGGTGACTTGCTTCGCGACGGATTCACAGGGCAATGGGCTTGTGGGATACTCGCGTCTTGGACTTATGGGTGAGACGGTCGTTGGGGAACTTTTGGAAGATTTGAGGCGGGAGGGGTGGACTGCTGAGGCTGATGCTGTGGAAGATGCTATGAAGCTTCGTGCTGAGGAGTGGGATACACAGGATGTGCCTTATGGTAGTGAGATGGCCTGGGACTCGACCGGACAGGAAGGGATATACTACTGGAGCAAGTGGGTTTCTACCATCCGAGTATCATTGATGAATGTGCTAATATCCATAGCTATTTTGGTCTAACCAACACGGCAACCAAGACTATCAACAGTATCTTGGGGTATATGCCCACAGTCCCGCATTGGGGATGGAATGGCAATGCCCGACGATATTGGGACTTCATGTGAGTTAAGCTGGCCCCATTTTGATCATTGACCGTTCTCCATGTGTCGTTTTGCTAACCTCTCGTCTAGCTATGGTGGCAAACTCCAGCGCATCGAGCGCATGATCCATCACTATGGATCGGCCCTCAACGCACTCCCCTTGTTATCCCAATTCCGCCAAAATCCAACCGACACTCACCTCCTCCGAGTAGGCTACGGGGGGATAACAGGACCCCTATCCAACATCCGACAGGATGGCTCCATGTATAATGCATTCCATTCCTTCCCTGACACGCTGCAAGGAGATGATTATTCAGGCGACTACGGTCCAAACTTCTTAGGCATGATGCTCGGATCGGCAGTCTACATCACCGACGATCCCGATATAGGAATCACCGCGTATGGTGGGAACATGGCCATCAGCGAAACCACGATCACCGTGCACCCACGAGACGCAGTGCGGCGTCGAGTCTATATCTCCCAAATGGAAATCTATGTCACGATCAGCGCTGGGATGATCAAAGAGATATCGCTTGATGTGTCCCTTCCAACCTCCCTTCGATTACACATCATCCCCGGCTCAACGGATGTGAATTCTGTCATTGTGTGGGTGGAGACTCCGGGTACGGACGATGACTACACTGTGGCGGGTCAATCACGCGCAAGAGGAGGCTGGGAAGTCAATCTTGCGTCCGGGGAGGCGGATGTTGTTGTTTCCAGGTTGTGAGTTACGGTGAAGGATGCAGATGCAATTCGGTCATTTATTCCCGGTCTCGGAGTTGGATGCAGAATTCGACAGATAGACTACTCCTTAGCTGCAGGGTTCGTGCAGGGTCACTTGATCGATTTGAAATGGTCATCTTCGTGCGGCATTGGAGACTTGGGCTAATGCAGGCTTGGTCGATTGTGGTGCCTTACTCGTGCATACATACAGTCTCCACCGAGGGTTCTATAGCATTCCATTTTGAAGCATCTATCCTACTTCCAATAGATAGATGTAAATACTTATCTTCAATTGCTAGATCATGCTTTGCGGGATAGTCTTGGTTCGAATTTCTTTATTATGGAGTTTGAACTTGCCTAGTCTACACTCTCTGTTCATCGCCCTAGACATGAAGACCTATCCCTTGATCTCGGTTCATGTTACCCACTAGCGCAAATTTCTCATATTGTGCGAGCTGAGATATAACTGCATTCCCCGGGAGCCACGGGTACGGTGTCGCTTCTATCCCAGATATCACAATACCGGTGGTGAATCATGAATAGCGCTTGCATGGGCGCAAAGCCCTCGCTATGAACCCATTGCCAATGCGACATGCACCTTCGCGGGCGATGACTATGACACTATATTAGATCAAATGGATACACAAGTATATTGTGCACATGTGAGTGTATGAATGGAACGTATATTCCCGACGATGATATAGAAAGAAGACATCAGACCCTAGGGAATCAGATAAGCTGCAACTTAAACTTACCCTTCCACTCTAGACAGAATTCCCACACCCAGGGTAATCATAACAAAGCCTTTATCCCTATGTTGTACGAATGCCATCCCCGATCAGACCATCAACCCCATAATCCATACCCACTTTCCGCACTTCCACGGCCCGAAAATGAACCCAAGACCAAATCGCAGGAACGTCATGGACAGCATCAGGCTATGATGTATGATGAATGTCCGCAATCGAGAAACCGCATCAACGTCGATCAGAGTGGAGCGGTTCCTCGGGCCGAGCTGGGAAACCCGGGTACGGGTAATGACGCATTACTTCAACGGGCGATGAGATCGCGAGAAACATTGATGTCGTTCGATTGAGTCCAATACTGGGTCGGGTGAGATACCAGCCTATCGGGCGGGACCGCTATGCTAACGGACATGCACGGTCGCTTTTGTCTGGGGAGCGTTGTGTTGTCGGGATAGGGTGGCCCAATTGCTTGGTCCCGGCCGAGGTGGGATAGTCCTGAGTGACGTTACTACACTGTACAATGCATTGTATGTTGTATGTGCTGTGAATCGCGGGTTAGGTACGTCCGTATTCACGATTTTGCCTCTTCTATTCTCGTGCTTGAGTTAGACGTTATCTGGGGTATCATATCGACGTCAGGCTAGGCCGTGCACGTTGAGAGTTCGATGTAAAAGTACTTCCTTTAGGTACGATATACCTACGGAGTAGGTATCGATCAAAGTATTTGTGGGTCTGGAGTTCGGAGTTAGAACGGTGTCAATTGTAAGGCATATACAACATACTACATGGGATGACTGAAGAATGGGGCATATCGTAGATAGTGAGGGCGCCGAGAAAGACTCCATAGTTAGTGTGACATGACTATGATGAAAGCCCCATCGCATGATTCGCCACAGAACCCGCATTATCCATTCATGATGCATCGTTTGCAATTCATTTCTTCCGGATTCCACAAAATAGGGTCAAGGTTCCACTGCGATTCTGGATTCGGGGCCTGCGTTAGCTCATCTTATTGACGTTGGCATTTTGCAGATCGGAATCCCAGGGTTTCCCTGTTCGGGTCTTGTGTCATGTGACCGGGGTTACGCGGCTGGTGAGTCACCTCGCTAGACCTTCCGGCTTGGGAGTCCCAGAATAGTTTTGTGGGGAGTTTGGGGAAATTCTGTGAGAAGTGAAGGAATATGGAGTACGGAGGAGATTAAGGAGACGTTAGTTCTGAAAGCGGATTACGATGAAAACGTATGTCAAGTATACAGGGGTACAGCGGACTACAGATTATATCGTAAATAGAATGAAGGAAAGCAGATTGCCCAGCAAAAAAAGATTCTTTTGGTTACTATTAAAACAGTGTAAATTATATACATGAGAAATCATTTTGTTCATCAGGTCGTCAAGTCGTGGTATCATGTGGCGGTCGCAAAGGTGGAAGTTGGTGCTGAAAGTCGGAAGCAAAAAGTAGTCGGGAGTGTAGGAAGTTGTAGAATGGAGGCACATTTAGCTCGCCATGGGCGACACTATACATGACCCCCCTGTCCAGAGGTGTTTAGAGGTCGCCTCGAGACAGTTGCGACCTTTCTCCAAAAAACCATGCTCGGAAGGGTTTTCAGGAGATGCTGGTGCCGGTGCCGGTGCCGGTGCCGCAACGGCGACAGGCTCGGGTTTGCAGGATATTTGTTCGGTCACTTCGACCGGGGCCTCGTTGGCCGGGGCTCTGTTCTTGAGAACTGGGAGTTCGGTGTTTTTGATCTCATCCATTTCATCCTCTTCGTCGGTGTCCTCGAAATCGAAGGAGCTGATGCGAGATTTCATGTCATTTTCGGTCCACATGACGGAGCCACAATGTAGACGGAAGTGAGCCACGCAGCGGCGGAGGTCTGGATCGGGAGCTGTGGCTTCCCGGGCGAGTTTCTCTTTCGACATGTGCGTGAGCTTGTAGGGGAGGGCGTTTCGGTTCGCCATTGGGGGCCAGCGTTTGTTTTGCACGATTGGCACGGAGGCAGTTGGTTTGGGTGTCTTTGGGGCTTTTTGTGTGCCGGTATTCATGATTATAGGTTGATCATAGGAAGGTTTTCGAATTTGGGCCCAGTAAAAGTGGGAAAAGGTGTGAGTCTTATAAGTGTTCAGTCCTTGGGGGGGGAACTTGGTCCAAGCGTCCGTGTCACCAGATCAAACCGGTTCCAGGCCCTCCGAGTCAAAAGGTTCCAGTTTTTTTCCTTCCCTTTTTCGCCTTCCCTCAACTTCCTTCTTGTTTTCTTTATGATTCATCCTTCTAACACAGTGTTTTCTCCCCTAATTATTCCGTCTGATGCCCTCTCTGAAGGAAAAGAAGTCTTCGTAGGGGGGACTATTCACACAGTGGAGTAGCCCCAGTTTTCTTTGATCATTTGATGCTTCGAAAATTTTTCGGTGGAGACCTTGCTGCGGAGCTTATCTCATTCCCCTAACGAAGGAAAAAATAGAAAACTCACGATCCCCACGGATTACTTTCCTAGGAAGTCCGAACCCCCTCATCCCCTACGTTTGCGTCGAGTCTGGGATCGACTCCGTACTCCCTACAACATAGTCGACTTGGACTTCTAAGTGGAAAATATCACTCTGCTCTTAAATTCTAGAACTAAAATAAGAAGCAATTGAAAAACTGAACTTACATCCTCTCTCACATCGGGCCATGTGTCCATCTGGCCACCCTCAAAAGCTGGGAAGGGCTCGTAAGGTGACTCAGCGAGCCCTAACTCGAGGCCCCAGAAGCCCAAGGCTTCTGTTCTTCGGCCAACCAAAGTTCCACTGCATGATATTAAGCGTCCCATGGCCCCAACCATCGTTGCGCCCCATACGGAATCCTCTGCTGGACGGCATTCGTACACCGACAAAGCCAGCATTCCACATACGTCCCACTCCAAAGTATGCCCCTCCTGACGATCTTGGGGAATGCGCCGAAGACGGCTCTGGTTCTTTTCGTCTGGTTGTAATATCCGTGCAAGAGAGCGCCTCTGCAAACCTACACCAACTCACTCTAAACAAATCAAATGGTGAATGGACGCGCTACCTTACGTTTTTGAGTTTACCATTCATAATATAATAGCATAATATACTTACCCCGTACTCCCTACTTCCCCCTCCTCCCTACTCCTTTTCTCCGTCCAAAGGCAGTTAGGGTGAATCACACTGCCGAAACTTCCGATCTTCCAACGGCCCCGCCTCGAATCAATTGGCAAGCCAAGCAGCGAGAATGTGTTGGCATGGAGATCTCCTTTTCAAGAAAACCAACCCAGAATCGATGGGGGAAACAGATATACAATAAATCTGCAGAGAACGCAACGCCGTTGATAACTATGTTGTAGTATATTCCGTAAAACGGAAAAACAAAGATGGTCGGATTTCCTGCAGACCCCACCCTCAACGTGATGGGAGCTATTGAAGGCCAAAATCAAAGTCTAGAATCATCCACGAAGGGCTGGACACCCAAAGGAGGGAAAAAAACAGGTTCTTCGTCCGCTAGCACACATGGCGGGGCCCACAATGCTTCTAGCGCGTCTCGAACTACAGTAGTTCGCGCCGTACCCTTAAACAACTTGGACTTCAACGCACTAATGACTTGTTCACATAGATGCAGCGGGTATTCGTGGCTGCAGATCCAACAGTCGTCCATCGACCTTCATGAGTGCATATATCTGGAATCGATATCGGATCATAGCGGGTCGCCAATATGCCATTGTTGAGATTGTTGATCAGCGACCGTCGATAATAATCCGAGTACGGAGTACTTCCTCCCCCGCTCCTTCCAGTCCTATATCAATATATTTGACTTGCTGCATGAGGCATGTCGCATGACTGAAACCGGCAACTGCACACAGAATCCGTTCCGACCTTTCTGTTCTGGCTTTTGGTCTTCGAGGTAGTTACGGAGTAGAGTCTTCCAGTTTATCCCATTAGTATTAACAACATTAACAACAATACAAGGCCCTAAAGCGTATAACGTGCGGTTTCCATCCCGACGGGACGATCTTCGCAACCGCATAACACTACATTCGAGACACTGGATCCAAACCCTGTCGCCTAATTAGGTCGAAGAGCGATTCTGACCGGAGTACAATCACAGACCACAGACAGCTTAATAGGCTTTGCCGGGGCCCGAGCCGTTCTGCGGGGAAAGTAGATGGCGCCCCCTCTTGGATTTCCGCCAATTATTGCTCGGGCTTTGCGTCTACAACAGACCATGTACATTGGGCCACTTTTCTGACGCTTCGATTAAAACTGGGGAAAATCAGTGAGTGGACTGACGGGTGTGATCGGGCATCTTCGATACCGTGGGTCAGACCCGGCTGTCCCGCCAACATTCTGAAGGTGAAAAAGAATGGGACAATGGGTCTGTCAACCTAATCTTTGGTTTGATGAATCACTACTCCGTATTGTGCATGGACTCTCACATCTGCCATCTTTCGTTGGCTCGTTGGGTTTGAATGAAGATCTACGGAGTACTTTCATCCGCACGCATGTGCTTATTCGAATGGATGTATGAGTTGACTGCATCAGTATCTACTCCGTAGGTATTTCTTTGTCCTTATTACAAGACAATAGAAATTAGGTATAGATGTTTGTCTCTGTTATTTCATTCTATGAGCAGTCATCTTATAAGATTAGGTCGAGTCACTGCCACATCATATCTTGCGGCTATCTCCGACATGTATCTGTACGGCATATACTCCATACACGCTATCACAAGAAAACAGGGAGAAAGTATGGAATATCAGGCATACGTATTTCCAAAAACTCGGTTCAACCCCTAATCTAGCACCATCTGCCCTACCAATACAGACCCAGCGGTAACTGCCGCATATCAGCTGGTGAACCGTCCTGGATCCCTTTCCCTGGGATTGGCAGATTTCATACATTGCAGATCTTACTCGATCTCTAGATACAGGCCCCCCGCCCTAAGCGCTTCAGGCCACTGTGATAGCCTGAAACGGGTCTAATTCACGCTAATGCATGATTACAACCAGCCATGGGAACCCGCTTGTTGGCACTGGAGAGGAACTCATCGCGAGGTATTGGACATGCCACAGTTGCACCTAATCTATCATAAGCACTTGCCCGGGTGTAGCTTTGGTGTAAAATAACAATGGATATCATCTATCAACTAGATGTCAGAAAAGAATCACCACGGCCATCTGATTTCACTTATACCTAACGTAGTAGTTCAAAAACAGTCTTAATAGATAGGTATGACCAACCACTGGGAATGACCGCCTTTACTTGTTACATGAACAAATTTTCTTGTACCAGGAGGAACCCAGCTCGACCCTAGCTTGCATATAACATATGCTGAATATGCGATCCATAAAGCATTGCCATGCATCCATATTAGAACCTTCCCACCAGGTTCATCCAGTATGCTTGAACTAACGAGCACGTCGTCCCGGTTCTACAAGTCTACGCCGTGGTGCATCAGAAGCTAGGAGGGAAAGTCTGAACAAATTCTGTACAATGCGTCCCCGCCGCATATGCCTAAAGCAACGTTGAATCTATTCGTTGTATTCAAATAGATACTCACTCCTTGTTTATAATGTGTGATTGCATGAATACTGGCCATGTCGCTGTCGGCTTACCTTCCTAGCGTATTCTGGTTATTTCCTTGTTTGGTTGATGGTAGGGTAATGATCTGTCAATCTGTTTATTGCCATATTAATACTTCGGACTGAATGGAGGTAGTAGGCTGTTTTCCGGGAGAAAGTAGTGAGACTGGTGACTGTCTGAAATTCTGTCCTGTCTCGATCTTAGTCAGAATCAAGCGTGTTCATCATTCCTGATCGTGGAGATGGTCTCTCTTGATGTTGGATCAGAGAAACATTCTGAACTCTCACCCAGAGGTGGATTCGAAACGCAAAATGGCCAAAGTCACCATTGAACACATCTGTATTACATTTTTAATCTATTTCTCTGGTGGCAAATTGTGTCTGCCGTCGGCTTGCATCTACGTGTGCTAAACAAATAACTCTCATATGCATCAAAGACAGATATCCAGGAATGCAGGGATGAAGGTAGGGTGCTGCTGTAGTGTTCATTCAGAAAGCTTGTATTTACCAGGAAGTGCCGGTATAGAGGTCTTCCTCTATTTTCCTCAATCGTGCTGTGTTGTATTACTCCATCCCTTTTGATTAGATTGATATAGACATATTATCAGATACGAATGACCTAGCAACGTCGAGCTCAATGAACCGATAGGTCCGGGTTAAAAAAGAGCACTTGTATTCCTCGGCGGAATTCAATGGTTCACAAAGCTAACAAAAATCCCTTTGTTCAAGGTGGTAGTCGATGGAGAGCATGTTACATCCGGGGTGTAGATCGATTCCACCCGTCATCCAAACGACCTAGAGGCATCCTGCAAGGTTCACATGGGGCGCTTACAACGCAAGAAAATACCCTGCCTGTTCCTAGCTAGAGCTAAAAAGTCACCTTGTGGCCTTTGGTGCTGCACAGACTCTCTGATCCGTGTGACGGGGAAGAATTGCCGGCGCCGAGCATGGAAACCGGCAAGGCCGGCTGTCGTGAGACAAAGGAAAGTCCATATAGTTCTTTGGGCTATTTCGATCTTTAACATCCTGTAAATTTGTGATATACTTCGTTTGGTACTCCGACTTGTCGTGACTGGCGTTGTTGTGCGACTATGCTACATCTTGCTCTACCTCGTACAGCCGTTGGATGCGGTACTGTTCCCCGAGTATATGAGCGAGAATCTACTCCAAGTTGGGCAATAGCGGGCATATATACGGTACCGTTTTCACCATGTATGGGTAGGAGATTTGGCTAATTGGAGATTTTCGAGTTGGTTTTGCTTTTGGTCGCGCATGGGCCGTTGATCGACTTCTTTAGTTCCCGTTCAAATGACCCTCTCGGGTCTGTTCATGGCGGTTTCTGTAGGTCATCTGCTCGATAGTCAGCGTATCATAGCTCTTGTTTGACATTCAAGCCCTGGTGATCTGGGAATTCGCTGATCTCGCAACACGAGGCTTCAGTGCATACTGCGAACAGGACCGTTCCGGCCCCATTATAAACCCTATATCATAAGGCCTGTGGATTCTTTCTATAACATGTTTCGAACATGTCCTCCACTGTATTTCCGAAATTATCACAGTTTGAGTTGTCTAGGGAATATCCAAAACAAACGGGGTTGGTTCAAACTCAACCGAGACAAGACTGTTTTCCTGCATGCGCAAGCCCCTCCCTTCTTCATCTATGAGGCACTAGGTCCAAATTGTCATTAGCTCATGTTAGGCTGACAAGCTGCGGCCTGAGCCCACTACATTTGATCTCTTTCGGTTTTCTGGACGGCCCCTCATTGCCCCCCCCCCCCGGAGGATTATCGCCCGACTTACAAAATGTCGGCACAAAACAAGAAATGCCTTTTGAGGGTCTAGATGACTAGACCGATTTCAGTATAACGATGCTGGCTTCCTATGCTGCTCCTACTGTTCTACTATCACTCATGGCTCTTTGGTCGTGCTCAACCCGGTATAATCCGACCGTGCATCTTGAATGCTTTCCTTTGGGTTGGACCCTGAACTCCCGTATACTGCACTAGCCGAACGAAGCTGGGGAGGAGTATGCATCTTTCCAGGTGATATAATTTCCTCTCACTCTTTAAGTACATTAAATCCAACATCTATAAGCTTCGTCTTTGAGTCAGTCTTCATCCCTCGTCCTGCTACTCTCGCCTATAAAATTGAAACCATGTAGGTTTCTAAGACATCCTCAGTTACACAATCCATGATCCAGACTGGACAGGCACAATCATAGCTCTATTTCAAAGCCTATCATAATGGCTAGACTCTGCTATTGCTATGATAGTCTTTTGTCGGTAACGAAATAGGAAAAAGGGCATCCAGGGACGTCTATAAAGATTCGTTTGGGTTTTTATACACTCTCCTCACGGCCTACAATCGGGCTCTTGGTCTCCAAAGATCAGCACCAGAACATCGAAATTAGGAATATAGAATTACAAGGACAATACGAATACCTCAGATGTGATTGACCCCGTGATTGGTTCCAATGCAAAACGTGTCTAAGAAATATTTGGGAATTTCCTAAACCACAGGGCTTCGTACTCTCTTGTGCTACGGTTGCACCTTTTTATTCTTGAAAAATTATTTGATTTTCTCAAATATCTCTCCCGCTATTTCCTAACCCTTCCTGCATACCCCTCGACACTCTTGTTGCCCAAAAGACGCAGGGTCCTTCTCTGTGTTGCTCAACGCATATTGAGGACTCGATCGCTGTGCCACCTCGGACTTTCGTCCCTTTTTGGATTACATTAGAGCCAAATCAGTCAAAAGAGAGGAAAGGCATCTTCTAAGCTTCGGCTGCAGCCCAGTTCCACTGTTCCGCCTGTTTATCTCCTGTCGACCCTGTTAGTATGTTGGCGCCGCACCCGCGACAGCCAGATGATCAAAAAGAAAAATATATCCTCATTCCCTCCGACTTCGAATCTGAATCTTTGGTTCGTGGACAATATCCGATCCCATTATTAGCCGGGGAGAAAAGTACAAATCTCCAACGCCCTCCCCACGTTAGGCCCTTGAGTTGAGGGTGTTTATATTTTGCTTGTTTCGGTCGATTCCATGACAATTTGCTTTAGCCTCTCCGGAGCACGGGGCATCTCCAACCTGCAGGAATAAGGGCCGCTTTTGTTTGATTCGGCGCCACTTTCTTAGTAGCAGACTGTGAGTCTTCATTGTTGCTACTCGTGACCAATCACGAGACGATCGTTTCCCACTTGTTTTTTTTTTTGCCTTACCTTGCCCCTTGCCCCTTGCAAAACTTGAGTTCTCCCCGAACCTCGATAGAGGAACAATCACCGTGATATGGTGCAGGATTATCTCCATCAAGTCCCAGTTGATGTCCTTTGGTGTAACGTATTTCACAAGTGAGCTGCGCACACAAGCGAGCTGCGCACCCCAGAACACATAGTAAATGCGATAAATTATAACATGATATTTCAACAATCAACAATTTTATTCAATTCTATTACTCGCAGATAGCAATTGATAAGCATTTTGAGTATCATATATCAATTTTGAATAAATTGAGAACTTGCATTGTTATAGTTTTGAAAAATACGTTGTTATACTCCAGAAATATATATATCTCACCAACTGATTTATTAAGTTCCCCTAAACTCTGACAAGTGGCTAGATATCATATAAAAAGCCTTAGGCTACAAGGCCAAGCTCATATAAACAATCGTTGTTGAAATTTTATGTTGAAATTTATCGCATTTACTATGTGTTCTGGGGTGCGCAGCTCGCTTGTGTGCGCAGCTCACTTGTGAAATACGTTATGCTGAGCACCTGAAAATTCAGGCTGCCATCCTCACCGCCTCAAGTCACTTCCCCTCTCAAACCCAAGTTCATCCGAGATCCTACCTAAAAAGCCCCAAGCTCCTGGCGACCGGACCCAAACCGATCTACCTCAGAGGTTCAAAAGTCCTGCATGAACATCTTCCACTCTTTTGGGCCACTTTCTATTCCGTGCTTGTCCGCCAGGATACCTTTGCGCGTCCACTTGACGCGCCATCTTGCGACGGGCGACCGTCCAACCACCTTTAACCCGCTATGTATGGCACATCCCATTCCTTATCTACAATGAATGGAATGGACGTCGTAGATGGTTCGGGAACTATCGATCCCGCAAATTTGAGCAACTCCGGTATGTGTCTTATCGCACCTCTTACTACCTCGGCCTCGCGTCTTTGTTGTCATTTGGTTATTTCTCTATTTTACCCTCGTCTATCGCAAATTGTCCCTCGCGCGCATACTCTTCTGTATGGCTGAATCCATTCACTGGAATCGCATGGTCCTATTGTGTATATCTACCCCGTCGCTGCTTTCAAACTGATACCCCTCCTAGTCTCTGTTGCCCTGCCAGCACATTCCCATACAATAGCAAGCCCCCGTGGTGTCAAGCGTAGTCGCACTCCAGAACACCGTGGGAATGGACATGCCGAAGGGGATCAGGATGATGGTACGTGCGCAGCGCGGAGGCATTGTCAATATGTTCATTCCACAATCTTTGCATATTCCCAGCAGCGCCTACACATTTGCCTAGTCACTGCCTTGAGTACTTCCCTAGACGGGTGCTAACATTGCCTGATGTCTCTAGAGGAACAAAGTCGTCGCAAACGCGGTCGTCCCCCCAAGACACCTCGAGCTGGTTCTAGTGAACAGCCCGTCGCAAATACTCCCATTCAAACACCTCAAATGCAAACACGCCCCTTACCGCAAGCAACCGCCGGGTCGCCGCCTCTTGCATCGCCGGAGAGCAAGAGTACACCAACAAAAACACTAGTCAAGGCGCTCCCTACTGTGAGAGATCACACTTCGGATCAGTTGAATGAGGAGGGTGATGAGTACATTCCCAAGGAGTTTGATGAAGCTGGAGAGACCAAGGCAGATCCTATGGGTTACCCGCAGGGTGGTCGCGAATATAAATGTCGGACGTTCACTGTTCCCCTCCGGGGCAAGAAGCTTTTCATGCTCGCGACTGAATGTGCGAGGGTCTTGAACTACCGTGATTCGTATCTTCTGTTCAACAAGAACCGATCGCTGCATAAAATCATTGCCTCCCAGATTGAGAAGGACGATCTTATTCAGCAAGATATCTTGCCTTATTCTTATCGGTCCCGCCAAATTGCCATTGTCTCCGCCAGGTCCATGTTCCGACAGTTTGGCAGCCGAGTGATCGTGAATGGCCGTCGGGTCCGAGATGATTACTGGGAAAGCAAGGCAAGGAAGCAAGGCTTCACAGAGGATGACCTGGCAGGTGAAAAGCGCCCTGGGGCAGCTAAGGCCCGTGATGGATCCATCTCAGAGCCAGCCACGAATTTGTTGCCCGCACTGCCACATAATGATGTCGTTTACAGTAGTACCATCGAGCCATTGCCCCATGGACTCTCGCTGGATACTAGTGACACATCTGTGTCCTTGGCACCACTCCCCATGATTCACATGTCGACAACGGATGACCCAAGGCTGCGGGATTACACTGCCATGCCTCGTACACGCCAGGAAATGACAGGACAGCCTTACCATGACCGCACACAAACTAGTTCAGCAGCGGACCTTATCAACCAGGCCCAGCATACGTCTGATTTCAATAAAATGTTAAGCATTCAGCGCAACTTCCGTCAAAAAGGTCTGGATGAATTCTACTCCAAGCCTCGCGAGGTTCCTGTTTCAGAGACCCAACCTAGTAGCGCTCTTGACTCGGGATTATCCGCGTCACAGCCTGTTCAGGTATCACAGATTCCCACGGCGGGTATGCCAAATCCCGCCCATGCGCAGCATATGCTGCCTCAGCAAGTTCCAATGCAGCCTAATCCAATGATGGGGGCGCAACAAAACTATGCTCAGCAAGTTCACGCGCAATCTGTTGGGCAATCTCCACTGAGGGTTCCGCCAAATATGCAGCCCAACCTGATGCAGCAGAGATCTAACCCGTCTATGGCTGGTGGTATGGGTCAGGCCCCTCAATACGCATATCCGTCGCAACAGCAGCAAATGTGGGGTCAGCCACCACCGCAGCCACAGCCCTCTCCATTGCCATCGTCGGGTCATCAGGGTGTTGGGATGCCGCAATTTGGTCAACAGATGTCCACGGCTCCGCAACAAAGTCCTTCTCCCCTCGGCCATCATCCGCAGCAGCAGCAACAGCATCATCACCAGTCGCCTCGCAATCAACAGCGCCAGTCAATACCCCAAATGCCTCAGCAGTTCTCTCAGATGCAGCACGCTCAGGCGGCACAGACTCAGGGTATGCAGGGCATGGGATATCCGGGAGGCACTCCAGCCGGTTATCCAGGCATGGCGAGGGCTATGTACCCCTCTAATCAAGCTGCGGCTGGTCAGCCCTTCATGGGCGCCAACCCTCAACAAGCGGGCCTGGCAATGAACATGGGAGGTGGCGGAATGCCTGCCTGGCCCACCGGTCCTGGTGGACAGATGCAAGCCGGACAACCTCAACCGGGCCAGTCTGGCAGCCCATTAGGGGGTGGATGGTCCTACTAGATCATGGCGCTTGGCGTTCTTCTCGACAGCTCTTACACCATCATATAAGGCGTGCTTATCTTTCCCACTTACTCCACATGCTTTACCTCGTATGAATCCTTTTCTTTCCTCTCTCTCTGATATTCCAATGTTCCTCTGCATTCTTCGCTGCATCCCATGGTGGAGGATATTCGGTTAATGTTAGTCCGGGCCAGCCTTCCTATACCCTTTATTGAGTTGTCCTTGGTCGTTGTACCTGTTTGCCTTCTTCTCTTTACTCCTCTCGGTGTGCCTTCGCCGGCGTTTCTTTCTGTTTGTACTCGGCGTTTATCCTATCTCCCTTTGGACAGAGTGTTACAAGATTATGAGTATGTACGGATCTTTTTTTTTCTTTGTTTGTTTTTCTATCCTCCTTTCCTATACATGGTCAATAGATGAATCACCGCGGAACTGGCAATCTAGTTTCTTGTGCCTTGGTTGAAATGTCTGGTAATCTCAGTTTGTGGTCTTTGTTCACTCATGCCTCCGTGGCACTATGTATCTGAAAATCTTCCTCGCCATTCGGTTCGTCTTTGGTCGTCTGTATGTATCGGCTGTGTTGACATTGTGTTCTTGCCCCGGTCTTATCATGTACTTACTATGCATTGGTTCGGCATACAACAATGCCCTCTTTTCTCTGGTCTCCACTACTACTGTGCTGTGCACATTCCATCTTTCATCAAAAGCTCAAATTCCACCCTATCTTTTTGGTTCCTCTCACGGCCCTTTTTTTCGCCGTTTATACTAAATGCAGTGTAGTTTAGTTGGTGTATCTATTGCTTCACGTTTTACTTGTCTGTAGGTATAAAAGTGGTTGATGTCATTATAGCCCGCTACAACATTGATACTCCGACCTACTCTATCAACGGCACGATTACATTTCGACGGCGTGTCATATCTATCTTATCTATCTATCCCACTCGTCAGGGTAGCAAAAAGAAACCTGCAAAAAGAGACGTCCCCGGGAAGGCTCGAACTTCCAACCTCCTGATTAACAGTCAGACGCGCTAACCAATTGCGCCACGGAGACTTGTTGTGGCGAAATACCAAGGGTTATGCTTGATGGCTGACGGAAACATGAAGCAGCGAAAATGTATGTGAAAAGCAAAAAGAAACGTCCCCGGGAAGGCTCGAACTTCCAACCTCCTGATTAACAGTCAGACGCGCTAACCAATTGCGCCACGGAGACGTGCTTGTTGAAGGAGCTTGTCTGGTTTTGTTTTATAAGGTTATTTCAATGTTTCCTAATGTCAGTATGAGTTAATTCAATCAAAATCATACATGTATAGTTACATGTTCCCGAACCACCACTGACATGTACCTAGGTATATAGAGATTTATGTATACCCTCTTAAGCCCTAGGTAGGCGATAGATCAACCTATCCAGTTTAAAATAATATATTCGAACCCTTATAAGCATTATAACTCTGGGTTGTGTTGTAGAGCGGTATATATATCCATCACCGACATCCATCGGATCCGCAACATGCTCATTAACGTAAACCACTATATCTCACTCCGGCACAGTAAACACACCCAAGCAAACACAAGTAAGGCGTCATAAATATAACATAGGATTAGAAATTGCCATCATCTCAACGCGTTCTAGCCCCTACCCCTAATAATAGGGAGAAGAACTATAATGGCCATAGAATTCTACCGTTCACCAAAATAACATCAATATATTAATTATACACATACTCATTCATTGTTGTAAAAAACGAAAAGAAGAGACGACTAGAGAGATCAAAGAATCAACAAAGCAATATGCCAAGCAACCCAACGACGTCAGAGGGAGCACTGGGGTACAGGGAGGAACCGAGTGAGCCCAAACTAACACCCAAGCGTCGAGCCCAGTGACTCGTCGTAGGCCAGCATAATCCGGAGACGTCCCTGCCTGGTACATAACTACATGTACATGTCCCACGCAGGACCGAACTCGAATATTACACCCACTACCAAGATGTAGACATCTCGATACAACAACAAGCTACATGCCTGAACGAAGTACACCATATATTAATAGATTCTTTTCTATCCCGTTAATTACATTGAAACCCATTCTGGGTACCATGGTCACTTCTACCCAGAGCAAGAACGAGTCTACATAGGTAGCTACCACCAAGACAGACACCGAAGTACAATGGACTCCAGACAAGTCCACCACCAAGCCCATCAATGATTTCATACTTAATCGACCCCACACGAAAAGATAACAGCAATAACTTACATGATGACCAACCACCCAGAATAAACCCAAGGTGCACCAGGATTCAACCGCATGACGTGGATAAAGGCTAACATAGGGTAACATAAGAGATAACCCTCTCAATCAAGATCTAGACATACTATAATGGATTCCTACCAAACATACAAATAGCCGTTGACCACGTCTATGTTGTATATGTAAAAATCAGGCGACTTGCCCGTCTGAAACACTCGCCATCAAGTCCGCACACCATAGTATATCCACTAGTAACCGGACGCCCCCTTAAAGTACTCAAGCTGGATCGAGAAAGTAGAAGACACAGAGAGAAGATGAACAGTCGTTATGATATGTTCCCTTCTAATTCCATACATAGGTAAGATATTAGAGTTCAATGTCCCCGAAGCTTAATCCAATCCCAGGCGCTCCCATTTCTAGCCCGAATATCACTAGAAAAAATAGAAAAGATTTTGTTTCCAAGGAACCCTACAGGACAAGATCCCGAACTTGGTGTTGTAGCCATAAGAAAGAATGATAATTCTGATAGCAAAAAAACAAAAAGAAACGTCCCCGGGAAGGCTCGAACTTCCAACCTCCTGATTAACAGTCAGACGCGCTAACCAATTGCGCCACGGAGACTTGTTGTGGCGAAAATGGCGGGGCTCAATATATGATTGGAGTTGCTTTTGAATGTCAGTGGAGACCATTTCCAGTCCTTGGACCAATATTTTGTTGTGATTCATATTTGGAGACGCTTACGATCTTCTAGGACAATTTGATAATGCGTATCGTCAATGATATAGGCCATAATAGCATTGATGTTATTCAAGTGGATTCATAAGTCTAATTCGATAGAATAATGGTTAGCGTTGGATCAAGGGATCTCTTGGATAGCACAAAAAGTATTTATCGGCTGATCATCAGTGTTATCGGCTATATTTCTATTTCATTATAAGTGGATTGCTTTATTCAATCGGGTTTTCCAGCTGATCTTCCAAACATCAACATCAAATGCCGTGGTCGATGTATGTAATCTTTAACGTCGGACTACCCTTCTGTGTAGGTAGTAGGTAAGTGAGTCATTTATACAAAGGATGCAATACCGATGAAAAGCCATATAACGAGCGCTAAATAGATTGAATAGCAATCTAGCGTGAAGTTATGCCAAGCTATTGACACCTAGGCTTCCATTCTAATAACTACTATACTGTTTCTGCTGACCGGCTCGTGGACATGAATCCTCACATGGATGATAATAATTCATGTACACAAAACGGTCTCTATATTATGAAAACCTGCTTATATGCAATTGAGGTCTAGATCCATTGGTGGGGAGCTGGGTGTAAGTATTCAATATACTCAGCATCTTTAAGGCGCTGCACTAACTATCGCCACTTCCTATCTTTTAACCTGGGTCGCACTTGCCTACAGCACCTCCCCTAGGTATTCATTATGAGGTCTCTGTGATCTATTGCTTATAAGCCGCCATTTGCTCTTTCGTTCTACGGTACAATTAGCGTATCTTTTGATCTTATGGTTTGTCCGGTTAGATGCCGTTAACTTGACTACAGCATTCGGCTCATGATGAATGGATGTTTCTTCCACTGCTCCCACTTCTTTCCATCTTTAGTATTACAGGGATGTACCAGATAGTACCAGTGCTGCTTTGCTGTCTCCTACCTAGGTAGGTACATTCTAGGGCTTTTGACCATACTCCACCTCGATATACACGTCTGTATGAACTAGACATCCATGGCGAGTATAAGCACTTTGGAAAAGAACCGCCACCCTGGATATATATTGAACTCCCTCGGAACCGTATCAGTCCTGTAGCGTGATGTATAAACAGTGACAGGAATCATACTGGCAAGGTGAAAAAAAAAAGTACACTCAGTTGAACCTATGTCCTTCCATACGATACAAACATTCGTACTTGCGATGTCAAGCTACAAAATCTAGATAATCTCCCCTCAGGTTCCTTCTACACTTGCCTCAGTCCCCCTTTCTCTCGCGGCATATACAAGCCTGGACCCCTTTGTCATGGCTATGTCGCCTTACGAGGCACAGTGAGCTCACAATTGGTTCCTAGGATGGCGGTGTAAATGTGCACTATGGCCATATCTCAGCGGTGCAGTGGGGCCTCTAGCCGATGCCTGGACGGTAGGTTAATGGACAGTAATCGGTATTATGGACGATCATGCTTGCGACCCCGTACTGCGCGACATAACTCGGTGAGATATTATCTCTCTCTTTGGTATATAATTCTGACTTATTTTATAAATTAATAGGGTACACCCCTCTTCAACAAATACGTCTCCGTGGCGCAATTGGTTAGCGCGTCTGACTGTTAATCAGGAGGTTGGAAGTTCGAGCCTTCCCGGGGACGTTTCTTTTTGCTTTTTGTCCTTTGGACCTGTGGACATTCAAGACAGGTACTGCGAGGCTTTAGGACCTCGGCGGGGCTTTTCTTTTTTCTGGCCTTTGCCACGAGAGCAGAACACCACCGAGGCTCGACCGACCATGTTGACTAAATTCTGATATCAAGCAAGAGTATATAAGCATGCAAATTTGTTCGATGCTTCAGTTCTAGATATGAGTTCGGCGACTTTCGATATCCCATCAGATGCTGTATATCAACCTAAAAACCGGTCTCCAAAGCCGTCGTAACAGGAACCGCACTAGAGGGACACACACAAGCCGAAACGGATGTCACAGGCGGCTCTGTACAATGCGGACTAACCGTCCAAGACACAGACGTGACTGGCGCCTTATCCTTGACCTTCTCCGCCTTCACCAGCACCGGAATAACAGCACCAGTACTCAATTTGAACGCCCGATGCGCAAGGACCCTTAGAAGAGACGTGATCTCCCCAGAATGAGACGTAACGGATACAAAAGCCTCCTCCTTACTCGAAGAAGCAAAGAATACCTCACCCAACGCCTTCGTACTCCGGACATCCTGCGCCTCACTAGTCTCAGCCGTGACGCCATTCCAGAGCTCATCCGCCTCGCTGAACCCGTCTTCAATTGGCCATTCGGGAAAAAGGGAATGGATATAGCTCCGACTGCGACGATGATCACATGTATGGATCCCAATCGCCTCGCGAAAGAGCTCTTTGATAGTTGGCTTGAAAACCGCGCTGTTTTTGGGCAGCTCCAGACCCGTGAATGTTAGATTGGCGGTTTGCAGTGTGCGCGTTAGCGGGCTGACGTAGTAATGATCTGGTGTATGGATCCGTTGCTCGGTTATCTGCTTTTGCCAGAACTTGTTTGCTTTCAGGGCCTGGGCGATGCCGGTGTCGGTGAGGGTTGCGTCGGCCCAGGTTGCTGTGTCGTTGCCGTCTAGTTCAGCCCAGTAGCACTGATTGCGGGGTTAGATTGGTTTTAGCCTGAGGGAGGACAACGTACATTCCAGGCCGGGGTTCCGTAATACGTCTCCGCGGAATTGTGCCATCCTTCCCCGTGTCGACCGAGGAATAAGACCTTGTACTCAACATGTTTGGGGGCATCTTCGTTCAGCTTGGTGACTTGGTGGTAGAAGCGTTCCCATTGAGTGTGGGATTCCGGGTCTTTAAGCTCCTTGTCTGCGGGATAGGTCCGGCTGATCAGGCCGAAATTCTCCGCTGTCTGGAGATGATGGGTGAGATCACTATATCTCAAATTGGCAGTGAGAAATTGTTTACTCACATAGTCGAATGTAGAGGGATCTGTCGACTCCTCATCCTGCAGGAAATAGCCCGTCACCGTAGAATAAGTGACGGTTGATGCTCGGGCGACGGTTAGGCCCACAAGTATTGAGCCAAGGGTGGAGAATCGCATGGTGAGAAAGAAACGCGGAGATACGCGCGGGTTTCAATCTCAAGATTTCAATAACCGATGATTGGGTTTTCTGATCGTCCCTCAAGATCGACAATGACCCTTTTATACTCCGGAAGACATGCGGAAGTTCGCACACGTGGCATTCAAGGTTGCAATTCCGTTCAAGTGTGTTTCTTGTGACGACATCACCTATTATCCAGCGCACGTGCAACACACGTGCCCTAAAAAGGCAAAGGCCCTCGACATGGAAAATCCCACCAATGAGCCGTGGCTCGCGATGCTGATCGTCATTTTGTTTTCGGAGGAAAATGGAGAGTTGGCCCCTTTTCTGATTCAAGAGATATGAAAAATATCTACCTCGGTAGGTATAGTATAGATACGTAAGATATATGTATCGTGGAAAACAATGTGACAATAACATGCTGCCAAAATGATATGCAAACCCAAATCCAAATCCCATTCACAGATCCCGATTCCACAGGATAAAAGGTCAAAAGACAAACGACGAAAGATTATCCAAGAAGGTAAATGATCTCGAGTTCCGGTAAAGAGCTCGACAGAAATTAGAATGTCGTATCAGACACCAAATAATAACAATCCCAGACCAATGAACAACATGCAAGGAATGCTCCAAATATGTAAAAAACCCCGGTGTGTACACCCCAAATAAAGAGACATGAAAAGAAAATAGTATGTAGAAGACATAAAGTGACAGTGGTTCTCCGCGCACGGATGAATAGACAAACTGCTCTCTCCCAGGCGGGAAGGAGAAAAACGAGGGCGAATGTGAAGCTTTTAGAGTGGACTTATCTCAGACCGAAAATATCAGAAGTTGTCGCGCGTTTCTCATACATCCATAGTGAGGAAAAGATCAGTGGATCTTCCCTCAAGAAGGGTAGTTACTTGGCGTCGTGTTGTCCGTGAACTTGTATGCTTTCGGCTTTTGCATCGATGCCAGATGATGACCGCCGTAGCGGCTATCGTGCTCTGGGAACTCTTGCATCATGAAATCATTCCGCTTCCTCTCTGCGAGGTCGGACCCGGGAATGTCGGTATCTTCTATGGAGTAGATCAAAGACGGGGATCCGGAGACCGGATCCATGCCAAAGACTTGTCCGGTGTGATCGGTCGTCGCATCATAGCCCATGGGGGAAACGGTGTTGGAATGCGGCACCTGGAGACCAACAGGGTACTCGGGCGAGGAGATAGAAGCGGTGTCAGCCCAGCTGCGGGCTGTCACGGGCATTGAGTCACATGGGACGTATTCGGGAAAGGAGGAGACCTGAGCCGGAGCCGACATCGGCGGAGCCACATGCTGATAAGGGAAAGGGGAGTAGATATCCATGGGTGTGGTAGGGGGTGATGCGATGTTGACCTGCATAGGTTGGGAAGTGGGGAAGAAGTGAGCCGCGGAGTGCGCGGAGAGGCAGTAGTTGCTATCCGTCGGTGAGCCAGGCATAAAGTGTTGGAGGTCCTGAGGAGTCAAGGGAGTCGGTGGAGCCAGAGTGCTAGTTGAGACCGAGGGCCTCAGCATCTTCTCGGCCTTTTTGATAGACCCAGATTCTGCGAATGTGAAGTTGAGAGGAGACCGCTGAGCAGCCGATGCCTTCCTCACGCCCGCATACCGAGAGTTGAGGCTCTGAGTCGATTTGGATTGTCTCATTGAGTTGCCGGCATTAGAGCTAGGCATACGCCCGGTAGGTGAGAGGGAGGACATTGAGGTTGAGTTGGCCAAAGGACGAGATGTTGAGGTGCCAATGGCGGCGGGGCGAGGGCGCTTGCGGCGTGCAGCAAGATCAAGCTCCTTGTTAGAATCCTTCCAAGAAGCCCCCTCGACCCGGCTGAGAGATTGAGATAGCCCGGATTGACCCGGAGTGCAGATCCCGATACCCTCTAGAGAGGTTGTCAGCGCGTCAGATTCACGGCGAGAAACTGAGATATCCGGCGTCTGCATGGACATCGGATATTGCATATTGCTGTAGACAACGTTGTCCTGTTGTGTTTCTCTGTCTTCTGACCACTCTTCCCTGTGAGGCGGTAGGTGGTTGGAATAGATATCCATGTTCTGTTGCATTGAGTGAGAGTTTGGCATCTCAGACATTGACTGGTGACAAGCAGGATATGAGCTTTGCTCCGATGTGCTATATCCAACATTTTCATCTTGCTCCCCGGGTCCCCACGTAGCTGGTTCTTCCTTGACATCAGACCAACCCTGGTAGGAAGAGTTGATGCTGGCAAGATTTCCGTTGTCATTAGCTGGAGTAGCGGTCTTCGGTGGTGGCATTGAACTAGGAGACAGTGAATCTTCCTCTTCCTCTTCTGGAACACCCTCATTTTTGCTCCGAGGATTGATTCTGCGACCGAATCGATCCCGGGCTGCGCAAGCAGCATTGAGCGCCCTTTGGAGAGATGCAAACGTTGCCTCTCGTGCGGACTCGCTCTTGGTTTTGTGGTGCTTAGAGCGGCTGGATGTCGAGTCTGAATTGGTATGTCCACTGGGTGCAGAGGTAGGCGTTTGCTTTGGAGTGGCAGACTTGTCCGTTTCGTCCTTAGCGATCGAATCTTTCCGAGACCCAGATAGCTGATCCAAGGTCTCTGATTTTCGGCGCGCAGCTTCTTCAGCTTCAGCCTTGGCTTTGGTCATCTTCTCAAACTCCTCCTGGCGTTTCTGCTGCTTGGCCTTCGCGCGACGATTCTGAAACCAGTTCTGGACACCTTATTAGTCTTCTGGGGGAAAAGAGGGCAACTGTGCCATTTTGGTACATACTGCAACGCGAGGCAGACTCAAATTTGTCTGAGCCGCCAATTGACGCTTCACATTGCTGCTTGGTTTTGGATGAGCTTGGAATTGAGCCTCCAGGGTCTCAACTTGCTCCTTGGTCAACCGTGGTCGCGACAGGTTTTCTGTGTATTCGTCGTAGTCCATAATTGGTTGGTGGTAGTAGTCAATCATTTCCATTGGTGGGTGGGGGTACATGTAGCCGTCAATGGGGTGCATCATGGGAGGAGGTACCATGGCTGGCTCATATGCCATATGCTGATCCATCGGAATGGCCTGATGACCCTGGTAGTTCCATGAGGGGTGAATGTAGCTCATGGCGGTCAAAAGCGAGCAAAAAAAAGGTATAGGAGAGATGAAGTCGAGGAATGACTGAGAGGGAAGAGACGAGACCGGAGTTGCTGCAGAGAGAATGGCAGCTTGGAGGGATGAGGTCTATATCATGAAGTAGGGTCGGGGTGGTCAACCTATGGCAGCAGAGACAGGGACCTCGATTGTAAATGTAGAGAGTGACAGTAACGGGCAGTCGGTGATTCAAGAAAAAGAAATAAGCAGTGGTAGCCTGTAGTGGTGGTATTAAGGAGAGACTCGGGAGTTAGGAACCCAAAGGAGTGTGCATAGAAAATCGAAACCAAAAAAAAGCAAAGAATAAGCCCAAGGAACGTAAAGGAAAGACTGTGTGGGAAAAGTAAAGGATGAAGAGAGAGAGAGAGAGATGGAGTTTGGAGGCGCTGGGGGGAAGACCGGGGGTGACGGGTGGTAAAACGCAATACAGAGCTCCCACACAGTATGGTATGATTGGATGATGGGTGGGTATGGTCCGGTAACGGCTGGTAATCGGATGAAACAACTTTGAGCCTGAGGGTCTGTGCCTGTACTGGGTACGGAGTACATGAGACTTATGTACTGCCGGTAGTTGTACGTACTCTCTCTCCGATCAAGTTATGGAATTACAATATTGAGGCGATTTGCTAAGAAAAGCAATTCTCAGATCTCAGATCGTCTCCGTAGTGCCTCCTTGTTTAGAACGAAGAATATCACAAATGTGAAGGCCGACCCCCCACCGTATTCTATCCTTTTTTAGCCCGTGGAGTCGCGCTACCGCCCGCTCGGTAGGGGGTGGCGGCCTGACTCTTGCATCCGCGTCACATTTTGATTTGATTTGAATATTGATTTTATTCTTATTCCTTTGATTTTGGATTTTGGATTTTCAGGTCTCTTTCTGTCGATAGAGTTGGCCCAGACCGTAATTCCGATTCAGTCCAGAGTCTCCTCGTTGAACCATGAGTGTGGGAAAAACCAAACAGCAGAGGGTTTGAGGAGCCCCATCCGGGTGATTTGGATCTCTCATAAATTTTGAGGGACACTGCCGCAAGAGATCTCTCCTTTATTAACCATGCTACTCCACATCCTCTTCGGAGAGAGTTGGGCAGTATTGATTTGAGCCCTTTCATTCAGCAATTCAACTCTGTCCACATGAAGTCATAGTGGTTGACTACCTACTTAGGTAGGTCTCTATAGTACGGAGTACTTAAAGCACTGGAGTAAACAAAGATGATCCAAGGTTCCGAGTGTGGAGAGCCGAGTTTGGTTCGGGTACCGTGGATGCTTCCCGCGGTAATTTAACTCTGGATACCGACCCAATACACCTAGGAAACCCTTGAGCCCTGAAGACCGCTATCTGGTAATCCGCGAATTACTCAAAGAGACCGAAAAAAAAAAAAAAAAGAGACAAACGCAAAAAATCCAGTTCCTGCATTAGCGTCATGTCTGATCCCAGGAGGTGGCCCTGCACAGAAAATCATGTCCACTACGAGTCTCCGCAGAAACAATTTCCCAAGGTTAATTTGGAAGTCTGTGGATCTCCCGAGGACCTAAATTTTGTGTGTATGGAGAAGGTATCAAGAGATCTCTGTACAATTCTGTGATTCGAGAAAGTTGTATAGGTGATCGGACTTGCATGAAGAATCTGCTTTAGGTAACAGTCAGTCCGAAAGAATCATCCCGGTCAAGAGGACTCCTTTGTGCTGGGAAACGACTACCGGTGCTCCGGGTCAGATGACCTCAGTTCCCCGGCAATCCCGATGGGGTCTGATGTGAGGATAAACGCGATGCCAAACGGATATCTATAACACACTAGTGACTCCTGAAGCAACTGGGTGTCAAATATCTGATACGGTGCCCGACCGGTGTCACTTTCCGCTAGGACAAATCGATCCTAGTGCGGGCGCATGGCAGCAGTCAGCCAAGACCGACTAAACATCAATAGTCGACAGATCCCCCGTCGATCACTCAAGGATCTGCCGAGCTTTTTTCTTTTTCCTTCTCATGTGGCGCCCCTCTCTCGAGTCGATGTGGATGGAGAACCCCCCCTGTGATTCGAAATTCTCCAGGCTCCAACCATATCCCAAGTGTGACACCATCACCTATTTCCGAAAATCTGGACCTTGAACCAGCGCTAATCCTTTGGGAATAAGAGGCTCCATGCAAGCAAATCACGAGGGTTGCAGTCCCAACTAAGTCCTCCCTACCATGCACATGCACACATTGATCATCACTTCCCGGAGATCCGGAGACCGCTATCCTTGGCGCTCTGGTCTTTTCTTTTCTCTTGTCTGGACGTGGGTCCATCTCATGCTCGAGCTGGGACATTCTGGAAGCAAAGACTATCCTTTTGGATTGGCTTTTGAATATTACGATATCTCTTCAAAAATAACCCGTCCAAGTCCCTTGGATACAACGCCTGAATTATGGAGCCGGGAGGTCTCCGAAGCACCAATCTTCAAGCCGGAATGAGATCGCAGATCGAACTCAAACTTTCCAAGATTGATTCTGGGATATTCTCTGGTGACACATGGGTAATGCCACTCCAGAAGGCAACTATGAACCGGTCCAAGGGAGCCTCTTCCCACTGTGATAGACAAGGTACCAAGTACTCTGTTTTCTGTACGGAGTACTCCGTAGTACTTGGTCAGCCATAGCAATACCCCTCATCCCCAATGGTGATCTACAATCTTTGCTGCTTTTTTGGGCGGCAGGATCTGACTGGAAAAGCCGCCAACGCTCCGGTGATCCAAGGTTAATCATGTCCGATGAGCCAGTCATACAGACTAGGAAATGTGCAGTGGGGGGTGATGGCTAGCAGGGATATGATTCTCTTGATTTCGGAGAAAATATCCACAGCAAGAGACCTTTGGTGAGACTGGAACCCCCACCCAGTGCTGCGTAGATCCTGTGGTACGGAATACTCCGTATAAGTACGGAGCACACAACGTGGCTCTTAACCTCTCAAACTCTATACGGTAGAGTCCCATTTTTTGGTCCAAATATCGTGATGGGCCTGATGGTGACGAACTTCAGACCCGTGTTCTAATCCAAGCACCGGGTGCAGCAGGGCGCGTATCAGCATCCGTACATCATGTCCGACGAACTTGCTGGTTTCAGGAGTTCCCCTCTTTAAGCAACTGTTTTCATTCTCGTACATCATGCCCCACTCCCCACTAACAGTATGGTGTCATCATCCCAGGAGGCAATAGCTACTCTTGTGAGCAGGGTATAACGTACGTGCAAATTGGAGCCTCTGAATCCGGACAGCGTGGGCATAGACCAGTTTGATATCCCTCCAGCCTGGCCGAGAATCCCCGATCTCTGGTATTTGAACCCTTCGAATGTTGTATGGGGGTATATGCCACACATCTATACGGGAGAACGATATAATATTTCAGCTTCGTATGGGGGACGAACACCTCCGACGGGACCCATTCTCGTACTTTGCTTCCCTTTTAGGCAGTTACTGTCACGTTGCAGACCGATCAAGTACGATTGACGTACTCCGTACGGAGTACTCTCTGAGGATTTACCATCATCCCCTGGGTCGATCCGTAACTTATTCGCACGGATCCCTTGGCCCCATCTGACTATTGATTGGATCTGAGGTGAACCGCTACGCTGGAAACCACAATCTGAAATATCGGACGTAGCAAAAGCGAAATTCCCCGGGGACCCTGAAACCTTGATCGACAGATAGACAGATAGTACATCAATTACCCCTCCTTAACCCCGATTCCCAATTCCGATCGTCTATCCCGATATGTTTCAATCCCCTGTGGCTTTCTTTACACGTCATTCTGGATCTTGCGGAATCCTTTCGGAGTATTTCGGTGTCTGGGAATAAAAGTCAGATGCCCTAGGAAGTTCAATGTGATAGATCCTCGGGGCGTACCCCTTGTGGCGTCTCAATGTGGCGGTGCACACCTATATCGAGCATCTTGCATGGACTCAAGTAGCTGCATATCCATTTGTCACATTCATGGAGCCCTCCGAGTTGCAGATCATGTACAAAACTAGCCACACAGCGCCCCGGGAACGGTCTGCAAGATGACCACAGGCATTCTGTTTTTCTGTACGATACTGTGGCCCAGATCCGAACCCCTCATCTTAATGAGGAGAAACTAAAAAAAAAAAATCGCTCAAAGTGACGAGAATGCATATACCCCTCACTCGCCATCACATATTCACATTCAGGAGAATGCGTTCATGGAGACAGATCTCTCTAGAACGCAGCAAACGAATTATCCCACTTGTCCGTTTGTGTTCCGGTCGAATGTAATACTCGGGAGTCTGCACTCAACCATCACCTCTGACCCGTGCGCAGGATGCAGCCTAACCCCCTTGCATGCGGATATCACAGGCAAGACGGTCTCCCGGGACGCCATTGGTGAGAAGCTCACTCTCGCCCCGAGTTTCCTTGGGTACGGAGCACTCCGTAGAGAGGTAGAATAAGTCCAATGCCCGAAGCTACCGGGCCCACCAATGAGACCTGCACAATACAGCTTGATTGTGCGTTGCAGAAAAGTCTCATATCCGGATGAGCGTTTTTTTTTTGAAGGCCTGCAGTGACAGCACGCTTTTGCAGATAGCAGCCCACCACGTCCTCTCAAAAGCTCGAACTTTGGATTCTTCCCAAGTCCGAAGTCGTCTTGCAGCCCGTTTCGAAATCCACGCAGAACGCTACCATTGCATGAACGGTGGGCTACGGCCCGCTCTACTAGGATGATTGGACCAGACAGGCAGCAGGTACATTTGCCTGCAACGTCCTGCCGAAGGAAACCGGCTTGGAGATGCAAGGATTGTGTAGCTGCATACATACGAGAAACTGCCACACACGCTGTGGAGCCTAGGGCTTGCGGTTACTGTGTCAACAGCTATACAGCTTCATCCTTGCTGGTCGAACCAGATATATTGTTGACGAGGCCGCATCCTTGCAATGAGACTGGTCTGCTGTCATGAAAAGGTCATGATGCAACATCGATACCGTTGCCGATTCGTGCTTGAAGAACTTGGCTGGATCTTCATCCCTGCTTCCAGTCGTGGCACATGGGTTGGATGTGGACCTTGTAGATGGGTACTTTTCAACCTGCGTCTTGCGCCTTGCTTGACCCGATTACCTCCCCGCCCGGGGAACTATCTAGGTACTTCAGATACTTCGGGACTTTGTACTCCGTGTGTATCTTTGTATTGTTTCAGAACTGGTGGAGCCTGGCAGTTGAGATGTGAGATCATCCAGCCTTGTCCGCCAGGCCCAATAGGCATCTTGATTATGGCCTATGCTGAGACAATCAAAAAAGCCTGATTCTCACTCACTGGTGCATACAGAGTGATCCCTACGAGGTGTCCTTTTCAGCATATCCAGCTGTAATTGGAACACAAGAGTAAACCCAAGTGGTGATGGTGCAGTGATGATGATGCGCGCTAAAAGCCCCATCAAACTGACTCCCATGAAAACATATATCTCAGACCAAAGTACCAAAAAGCCGGCAAATCTAAATATATACCGATCCAACCCCAATAATGTATGTAAGGCGACTTAATTCTAGAAAGACTTCGAGACCTCTATGCTGTGCAACCCAACTCCGAAAGAACCCGTTACGCAGCTGCAACTGTAACGACACACCCCTGCCCATGCAGCAACTCAGCGCAATGGCGCCAGCAACGCCCACCTATTGGAACGCGTTCTTGATCTCAATCTGCACCTGACCATCGACAACACCCTTGACCGAAATGCTCCTCAAATCCTCCACAATCCAATCCGCACCAGCCTCCTGGAGCTTCTCCAGTGAATGTGTGGTCTTCAAAGCAATCACCTTGAACCCAGCAGCCTTGCCGGCCTTGATACCAGACGGCGCATCCTCCAGCACAACGATTGAGTTAGACTCCTCAATGCCCAGCTGTTTCCGGCCGAGCAGGTAGCAGCGCGGGTCCGGCTTGCCGAGAGGCACGTCCATTGCTGTCACCAGGTTCTTGGGGTGCGGGAGGCCAAGGACCTCCAGCCAGCCGTCCACCAGCGGACGGGTTCCGGATGTAACGACGCCCCATCGTGCGCCGGAGTCCTCGAGTGCTTTGAGAAGGACCCGACCACCGGGGATTTCGACGGCGTCGGCGCCGTATTCCTTGGGGATGCGGCCTTCGATCTCGTTGACATCTGTGAAAGAATGGTGTCAGATAGTGGGCTCATTTTGGAGGCTCGGAATGAGGCCAAAGCGGTTGGCTATATCAAATGGACTTACAGTCCCAATTGGCCTTGGTTTGGTCGTACAGACCCATCACATCAATGCTGCGGCGGCCATGCGAGGTTGCGAGAATAGTCTTAGGGTCGACACCTAGTTCCGCACCAATTCTGAAGAGAGATCGTTGTCAGGAATTCTGTTTTTGGACGTGGTGTTGGAGCTGGTTTATGACTCACTGGTGCCAGTGCTTCACGATTGCTGTTCAATGCGCGATGATTAATATTCATTCCAATGGATCTTGAATGGAGTTCAATGGGGACCACATACCATCGGTCGAGTCAACAATGGTGCCATCGAAGTCTGAAAGAACGCCATCGAATGTGTGGACCTGTGCAGGCGCGGAGAATGATCCTGTTGCTGGGGACATGGTGGGGGAAGTGATATGCGGGGAATCAACGAAAGATGAATATTAGGGTGATCGAGTAGGATATGCGAACAAAGCCCTCTCGAGATGTTCTATGATATGCAAAACAAAGTTCTAGGAATGTGACAAACTGGAAAGAAGTTCAAGCGAGAGAATTAACAAATATATTCCGTGCTTATCACTCGGGGATCCTGAGTCGGGTATGTACCTAATTAGGAAGTTTCCCGCAGGTTTAGTCATTGGAGTCTTTTCGGAGATCGGCTTAACTGCTAATCCGCTTATCGGCTGTGGGAAATCTTGGCGCTCAACTTTTTCTACTTCCCATTGCAGACAGACTTTGAGAGCTTGCTGTACACGTTTTTGTGATAAACAAAGGTGTGCTTTCAAAATGGTCACTAAGAGTGGTTTCGGTAAGATAGTTCTTCTCACCAGGCGTCTTTGAGGTCTCGGGGCGCAATTTTAACGGTCTACAGGCAAGACCTCCAAGCGGGTTCCCGTCCGCCTGAGGCACAAGATCGAAAAGTCTGCAGTTCAGAAGCAGAAGAAGGCAAAGAAGCTTGCTAAGAAGGTACTATGCACACCTACCACTCGAAGAATCCCAATTCTGACAATTTTATCCGCAGAACCCCGAATGGCGGTCAAAGCTCAAGAAGGACCCCGGTATCCCTAATCTCTTCCCCAACAAGGACAAGCTCCTCCATGACATTGAAGAGCGCAAGCGCAAGAAGGCAGAGGAGCTACAGCGTATTCGGGATGAGGCAAAGGCCCGCAAGGCCGAAGGCCTGCCCGCAAAG
The DNA here is from genome assembly GCA_027569675.1 of Penicillium crystallinum. Classification (NCBI taxonomy): domain Eukaryota; kingdom Fungi; phylum Ascomycota; class Eurotiomycetes; order Eurotiales; family Aspergillaceae; genus Penicillium; species Penicillium crystallinum. The sequence goes on from JAPDKR010000055.1 coordinate 48,316, forward strand.
CAAGGCGCCGAGGCTGTCGACATTGATGAGAACGATATGCTAGATGATGACGATATGGACGAGGGCAATGACTCGAATCCTATGGCTGCTCTTCTTGCCTCGGCTCGGGCTCGCGCCGTGGAGTACGATGAGAACCAGAGCGACGATGACGACGAGATGGACGACGATGAAGATTCAGACGATGACGACGAGATGGTGGTTGATGAGGAGGGAGGCGCCATGATCGACGATTCCGCCCCACCACTGGTCAATTCGAAGTCTTTCTCTAAGGAGAGCTCCCGCCGTCAATTCGACAAGGTGTTCAAGCAAGTCACTGATAATGCCGATGTTGTGCTGTACGTGCTTGATGCCCGTGATCCCGAGGGCACCCGCTCTCGCGACATCGAGCGCGAGATTATGGCCGCAAATGGTGGCGAGAAGCGTTTGATTTTCATTTTGAATAAGATTGATCTGGTCCCACCACCAGTGCTCAAGGCCTGGTTGATCCACCTGCGCCGCTCCTTCCCAACTCTTCCCCTCAAGGCATCCAACGGCACTGCCAACGCACACAACTTCGATCACAAGCAGTTGACGGTTAAGGGTACTTCAGAAACTCTTCTCCGTGCTCTCAAGTCATACGCCGGTGCCAAGCAGTTGAAGCGATCCATCTCTGTTGGTGTTATTGGCTACCCCAATGTCGGCAAGTCGTCCGTCATCAATGCACTTACCGCTCGCTTGAACAAGGGCTCGAGCAATGCATGCCCAACCGGTGCCGAGGCTGGCGTCACCACCAGTCTGCGTCAGGTTAAGTTGGACAACAAGCTTAAGTTGATCGACTCTCCCGGAATTGTCTTCCCCAGCGCCAGTGACAAGACCACCAAGAAGAACAAGAAGCAGGAAGAGCAGGCACGTCTGATCCTCCTCAATGCTGTCCCTCCCAAGCAGATTGAAGATCCCATCCCTGCAGTCAACCTCTTGATGAAGCGTCTATCTTCTTCGGAAAACCTCCTCAACAAGATGCTCGAGCTGTACGGCATCACTGCCATCTTCCCTAGCAACGGCGACAAGACCACCGACTTTTTGGTGCAGGTTGCCCGCAAGCGCGGCCGTCTCGGCAAGGGTGGCGTCCCCAACATTGAGAGCGCTGCCATGACCGTCATCACCGACTGGAGAGATGGTCGCATCCAAGGTTGGGCCAATGCCCCCGTACTTCCCGTTATCGCAGCGGGTACTTCTGCAGGCAATGCTGAGCCTGGTGCCGACACTGCAAAGGTTGTCACCGAGTGGGCCAAGGAGTTCAGTATTGAGGGCCTCTGGGGCAATGGACAGGGTGATGATGAGGAGATGGCCGAGTAAGGGCTACTCTTCCTTCTCGCGTTATGAACTCATTATCTCATTTGATTATATCTTTCTGGATACCAAAAAGTGGGCGTTTTCTGTTGGCATTCCATCGTTCCCTAGATTTGATCTTAATTTCAATGGTGTAAACCCTTGAGTAAATGGCTTTTCCCTCATCAATACCGCCATAGATAGACGTATCCATAATTTCTCAACTCGTATATGCCCAGCAAAGTCAAAAGTCTGAAGACAGGATTGATGCCGAAATAGGTCAAAGTAGACATCACCGCCAAGCCCCCACATCCAGAAATCAAACGCGTTGGCGCGTCCTCCTTGCAACCCTCGAACATTGTCTCATCTCTGCATCCCATAACTACGCTCAAACCAAAAGCCCCGTCAAAAAAACCCCCCAGAAATAAAAACCAACCCACTCAATTCATTCCCAGAGGGGGGCTACAAATCATCAACCCCCCGATCCCTCGAACGCGTTACCACTGCCATCGCCACGCCTCGACTCTACCAAAATGCCACCTCGCAAATCCACATCGTCGGTGACACCAGCCGATGCAGAAGACTCCCTACTCCAACAATCGCCCCCAGCGCCACAGGCCGAAAAGCCCGTCTTTGCGACGGAGCAGCAGCTGAAAGCCCGGGCCGAGGCGGGCAGCAGCATCGATGTAAGCAGACACACAAGGCGAACTCCGCATTACAGAACGACAAACCTCCACTTGTTCTCCTGTATACAAGATGTCGGAATAGGAGAAGGACCAGGCTAATGCTATCTCGTCACTCCGCAGGACTACCTCCTTCCACGCTCGTTGACAATCCGGCTCGCGAAGTCAGTTCTCCCGCCCAATACGACGATCCAGAAAGACGCCGTGCTGGCTATGCAGAAAGCGGCTACGGTGTTTGTCTCGTACCTGGCGTCACAGTATGTCTACCCTTTCTTATTTGCCTTAGCAATTGGGTGTGAAGTTGAGAGTCGGGACGGTGGACCCTACGTTCTGTCTTTATTTCGTGTCAATTACATAGTTCCTGGCCAACTAACTTGTGATTACAACAGTGCTAATGACGGAACGCTTAAACGGACAATCGGTCCATCGGAGGTTTTCAACGCCCTCTCCGAGCTGGAACTTGATTCTTTCCGCGGCCGGCTTGAGCAGGAACTCGAGGCTTACACGGATATCAAGGCTGGGAGGCGTAAGGCTAAGAAGGTTGATGAGAATGGATCGGCGCAGGATACGTTAGGTGGGGGCGCTACACAGGCTGAGAATGGTGATGTTGAGGTGGTTGATAATCCTGCGAAGAGGATGAAGCGGGATGGTGAGGGGGGACAGGATGTGGGCTTGGCTGGTGGGGATGGGGATGGGGAGGAGACGCAGGAGGATGATGTCGAAGAGGAAGAGGAGGAGAGTGATGAGGAAGAGGAGGAAGAGGAGGAACCTGCTCCGCGTGAGGATGACCTTCAGTATGTGGAGGACTTGGATCGTGAGCCTGGGGCGAAGAAGGGTCCTGTTGATCCTGATGCTGATGAGACGGATGAGGATGAGGATGGACCGGGTAGTCAGTTGAGAGATGATCTTGGATTGGGCTAATTGTCGAGGTTACCTTGGAGGTGTGGATATTTGATGAGTCTAGGACGATTTATTCTATTCTGGATGTCGAGAGATATTACTTCGCAAAAGAAGAATGTTTTTGCTGTACTATACAAATAATGATGAATGGATTGCATACTGCGCTTTCTTGGGACTTGGGTGCAATTGAAGTTGACCACGATATATATGAATATTGATGGACCGCTGTTGAGATTGTATAGGATGTAGATGTATATCAAAACTTGGTAGGGGGCCATGAATGTGTGATCATATCTCGATATAGCTATATATATCGCCATCAACCACTTTGCTATGCAGCCACATGAACAGCAATCATGTCCGAGAAAAGCCAAGTGGGACTGGGACTATCACACAAAATAGTAGAGAATACAATGTATTCAAATCACAATTATCTCATTTAAATAACTCACGCACAAGCATCCACATGGATCATCAAGGCGTAGAAGAAAGTAGTTGAGAAAGAAAAGCAAAGAAAAGAAATCAAATAACGCCCACCATGCCGAAAACAGCCAGCTTCTTGCCAGAAGAACGCCCGAGCCAACCCATGCAAGAACCGTAGTCTATCAATGGTATCGTTGAAAAAGAGGACAGCAGCAAACATCAACCGAGAAATGCAGGTGATGCAACTAGGAATACAGCCCACGGAGAAGTATGAACACAAAGGAGGAAATAAGAATACCAGAGGACAGGATGAACAGTGGAGGAAGCACCGAAAAGAACAACGGGAGCATCAACACCAGTGACGCCATCTTAGTAGCCATGCATCATGTCATGAACATCAGTCAAGAGAGCATAAGAATATCAAAATCATGACGAGAACATAGAACAATTATGAGGAAGTAACTGCCTGAGATATACTCTCCAGAGTGAGGGTATTCTCTGTCTTCACCGCATGTTCTGCTTTCGCAGATTGTTCAGTGGTTCTCACAGGCAGGGGTCCATTATTCCTCGGGGCACCTGGTGAAACAGGTCGCATAGCTTTGTCATCAGCTTTTGTGATGAGAATTCCAGCAGATTGTGAGTTTTTGGTGATGCGAGTATTGGTGAAAGAGGTAAGTTTGGCATTGCTCTTGACCGGGACTGCAGGTTCCATGCCACGCTTCTTGGAAGCGGTTGTTGATGCCGCCTTCTTGGGACGAGGGTTGGAAGTGGATTTGGAAGCTGCTTGGGAGACAGCCTTGGGGCCAGCAGGTTTTTGCTTTTTGATGAGTTCGTCGATAGAAGGTCCTTTGCTTGCTGGGTTCTTGATCTTGCCCTTTGTTGCCTTGGTGGCAGGCTTTTTCGCAGGCTTTTCGTCGTGACTGGAAGAAGGCGACATGAGACCGATATCCGTGCGAGGTCTTTTTCTCGGCGTGGTAACGCCCACTTGAGGGACAACAACTGAAGGAACCTTGGTAATAGAGCTGGGGACGGGGAGAGAGCTTTTGAGTTGGGCCTTCGGCTCAGGCGAGGACTCGTACACGCACGGCGTTGTGTCAATTGAATCCCACGGTTTCAAGCTAGCCTGGTGTGCGACTTCGTCGCATGATCCCTTGATAATCAAATCGAAACAGTCATCGAATTCCTTGCCGCTTGGTGGTTCATTGTTGATGAACATCGTGACTCCGTCCTTGCGACTGCGAATCTGTGCGCACATGCTCTTGACAAGTCGACGCACTCCGGGGATTTTCAAGCTCGTACCGGCGACGATCAGGACGCGAGGTCGAGACTTGATATCGGCATTCATCACGGAGGCGATTGCCTCTTCGTCGGGGTTGTGCTCGTTATAGAGGACTATGCGTGGGCGCATGCGTCCGATTCCGTGACTTCGCAAACCGCAAGCTAAGCGATTCTGGTCGTTGACAGCACAGTCTGTGCAAGCGGGTGGGTCGGCTTCCATGAACATATCGGCTTGGAACCCGGTGAGATAGCGACATTTCTGGCATACCATCCACTCGATACTCCCGTGGAGTTGAATGGTGACCGGCCAGCTACCCTTGACGCCGAGTGGAACCTCAGTCGCTAGTGGTTTCATCGAAGTTTCAATCCCATCGATGTTCTGGGTGTAAAGTCGTTTTAGACGAGACTCGGTACCTAAGCGGGCAAGCATTTCGTGGAAGGCAGTCGGTTTGGTTTCGGTCTTTGAGAGCGACCGGACCATTTCATGGAAAGGTGCGGTCAATGCATCATCTTGATAGACGGCCGCATCGAAGAGAAGCTTCCCGGAAGCTTTCAGGTTATGTTTTTTTTGTAAGGATTTGAAAAGACCATCTGCGGAGCGGAAGTCCGGAACTATATGTAGAGTTAAGAGCGGTTCGACGTGGAAACTTGAAGCAAACACTTACTGCCCGCAGCAGTGGAGATACCAGCGCCTGCAATGACGACGATGTCTTTTTGATGTCGAAGAGTTTGAACGAGTAGATTGTGCTGATCATTTTGCTCATAGAGACATTTCGACAAATCGAGATACTGGGTGGTCCGTTCCTTCGGTAGGGGGTTGCGTCTCCTCTTTGCGGGACGGGCTTGGCGTGCAGAACCCTCAGCGGCAAGCTCAGCTTCCACTTGGGATGAAGGCGAAGGGTACCGCTCCGCTGGCTCTGGTGACGAACGAGGAGATGTAACCGTCGAAGGTGGAGGACTTAACTCCGACACATCAGACAGAGCATCAGTATCAAGATACCCCATGGCTGTGTGGGGGATGCGAATGGGCTGAAAAGATGGCACAGCGTAGGATGTTACCCGAGCCCCAGGGGGAGTCGGGGCGAAAAGAACCGAAAATACCTCCAAATGATTCACGGATTGTCAAGAACTCCAAAAAGAAGCAGCATGTACGATCAGAGGAATAATATCAAATGACGTGGTAGACCTTGAGTGGGCGAGAATAGGGAGAAAGGAGAGGAAGAGTAGGAGCTAGGACGTCGACGATGAGGTCAGCGTTTTGGTCGAAAAGGGCATTTGACGAATTCTGTGCACACTTCAGGACTCTCTGGGTCGGAGAAAAAAAAAAGGAAAAAAAAAAGAACGGACCACCGAAACAGTCTTTGTTTTGACCGAATGGATTCCGTGTGAAGGAATGTGGTCCTGGGGAAATTGGGGTTGAGCGAATGGGAATTATGACCAGCAGAGTCCTCGATGATGTTGTTTTGATGCGAACGTTGTGGGTGACTATATACCTGGGAAAAAGAGGAAATCAATGCTACAGGAACACTCCGAACTCCATTCAGATCTTGAAAATAGCCAATTGACCTTTGACGGTCAGTAGAATCCCTGAACTGCCAAGTCTATGTGCTTTCTCGAAACGTTTCAATCGTTTTTCCCCATCTTTTCATCCCATTGTCTCTCTGCTGTTTCTACTTTTTTCGCACTCAGTTTCATGTTTTGACAGTCGAAGGGCGCGGTGGTGATTCGCTGTCTTATATAGTGGGTCACCTGATATGCACCTGATTGGCTCCGATTTCGTTGGCAGGGCTACCTGTCACCTGACCGTCACGAGACATGACTAAGCATGGGAAATCGAGTCCCTGGAGGTCCAGGCGCTGACGGCATAGGCATCTGGATCTGGTTGATAGTCCCCTCATCTGGAAAACGGGAATAACTGCATTGACAGGAACATTGTGGTGGGATTCCTGTGTCATCTACTGAGACGTTTGGGTGCCGATCTCGGGACCCCCTTTCCCGCTCCCGAATAATAATAAACCCATCGGGATCAATGGTGAAAGGCTATGAAGTTATGCTGGATTGATCTATTATCACCCGTTGACAGTGATATATGATGCCCTTGATTATGGAGGAGAGTATCAATGTGGATGATCTCTTTGGGGAACCCAACTCCCTGGAGCTGGGATTGCCGGCCTCCCCAATTAAAGGTCTAGCGCAATGTCTGGATGAGATGCGTCTATTAGGATGCTGCCAGTAAGATGGAATCTTCGCCAGTGGAAACCTCAAACTAATAGCCACCTAGGAAAATTGCCTGGTCTCGGATGGGATGTATTGCATCTATTTCCCCAGACGGCCGCCGGGTGATTGTCCGGCATCTCCAGTGCCGTCCCTCAGACGGCAAATGGATACTTGGGGAAGAATCATCACTGCCCCCAACTCTGGAAGCCCAGAATGGTCACCAGTTGGCGCATTTATCATGGAATGAGACTGGATCAGAACTGGCGGTCGTGGACTGTTCCGGTCGTATATCCATATATTCTATTTCGATTGCGTTGAACAGCATCACGGGTTTACGCCAGGCCTCGTTTGATTCCGGCGACGATGGAAGCCAGGTTGTCGGAATGATGTGGCTGAACTCACAACGTTATGTACGTCAAGTTGCACGCCCATTGAAGCGGAATTCGCTAATATCGTAATATAGGTGCACGCTTTTCACCAAGCAGCGAAGGTGAATGGTCGATGGGCATACTCGCCTTTCCGCCGACGTCCTGTCGGACCATTCCACCCAGCCAACAAAGGCGCATTGATCTGCGTCACCCGAGCTGGGCAGATCAAGCTGATATATCAAAATCCAGATAGTAAATGGGCCGAGCTACCAGCGGAATTGAAAAATACAGGATACTCGGATAGATTATTAACACATGCATCTATGACTGCAACTCAAGGTATTTGCTTTAAGTTGGAGCTTGTGACCCCTTCATGACTGACATGTTGATGTAGCCGGGATTCTTCTTTCTACCTACTCTGCGTGCCAGAAGATGTGTCTTTATAGAGTCCACATCAGCTGGAATCCACCACAATGGGAGCCAGCACAGGCCAAACCTCCAGCCCAATTCCCCATCCCCACTTTCCGATTAATACACTGCAAAGTCAACATGCCCAGCAACATATTGAACGTCAACCAGGGCCTAGACCCCTCTGATCAATCTTTGCCCTTTTTGAACTCGATATATTCCCTGACAAGACTCGAGATTATGCCAGGTCAGGTTGATAGTCCCGCGGGAGCTACTGCCAATCCATGGATCCTGGCTGTTTTGTCAAAGCCCCTCCATGCCGTCCATGACTATCCAGGCCAGCAAGGCCCGCAGAGTGTGATAGTTCGGTGGCACCTAGAATCCGCACCACAAACCCTTCACCCCAAGTTTGATGAAGTAACATCAAAAAAGAGCAACGCCCAAGCAAAGGTATGAACCCATTGGTTTTGTCTGATCTGTTGAAATAAGGCTAATATGCTCCTAGCCGACAATGGAGCTGCGCAGATTGGAAGACATTTATTGTGACAAGTACATTGTCTCGGTCGATTTGGTGGAGCATGGGACCGTCTTGGCTGTTACCCATGATGACAGTTCAATAACATGCTACGATACACGAACGATGGCAGTTCTCGGCGGTCTTGACGATTCAAGCACGGTAACCTGTCTGGCTCAGGCGGGGTTCCAGTATCCAGTCGAAACATCAGGTATGTCAGACATGATTCAATGACGCACTCGAATGTGTGATGATAACTGACATACACAGGTCTTCACATTGCTTACTCTCCTAATTCTTGTGTTGCCGTGACGCTGGACAGTGACGGACAGATGCAATTGAGGGTAATGGCGCATTCATTCGGATCCACAGAGGGCCTCTATGATGAGAGTATGTACAAGTCACTCGTGCAAAACATTTATGCTGACCGAAACATAGACAACTTTTCTGCGGCCATCGCAGCCTTGACATTGGCATTCAGCCGAGGTTGTGGTGTCGATTTCAATACAGACGATATACTTATGGTTGCTCTTAGGCAGCTATCGCCAGGTGAGTGCATTGAAATATCCCGAGTTAACAACAGTGTTCCCCGCTGACACCCCCAAAAGAGGCCCAAACTACATTCATCAGCGAGGTGTATCGTGCATTGCCAGTAAATTGCAATTTCACAGCTGAACAGGACAAACTCATGAGCCATCCGTACATCCCTCGTTGTCTCAGCTTACAAGCCGGGCTAGGCTTCAAAGGAAGACTCAAACGTCGCAACCTAGCATCGGCGGTGCCATGCGCAATTCTTCAGCTCAGACATGCCTCGGTTCTATTTGCGTACTTCTTCCAGTACAATAAAGGAGGCCAAACTGAATCGCATGATCCAGGTAAGCATTCTGAAAATCGTCATCTCACTTACCTTACCTCTTGCTCACTAAGACGACAGACGTTCTGCGCATGGTATTGGGCAACACCAAGTGGACATTGGACTTCTCCCATTACGTTCTCAGCGAGATATTCGACATGGCCGATGAATTCGAAGATGTTTTCAATGACTCAGAGGCATTCACTCAGAAGCGTACGTGTACACTAGTCAATCAACCCCAGCCTCAGCTAACACCTCTCACCCTTCACAGTGAAAACCACCTCATCTCTCCCCCTCCTAATCCTCCTCTCAAGCATGTCCCGCGCCTTTCTCCGATTCATCTGCCGCGGTCTTCGCGGCGTGCACGCCGGCTTCACAAGCGCAAACCCCGCCTCATTAATAGGCGACTCCAGAATATACTACACAGAAATCTGCCAGGCCCTAGAATCCTCACCAGTCCGGATCGACGTATACGAGAAGTTCCTAGCGGGAGTCGACTCAGCCGTGAAACACGCCTACCAAGGCGCCGGCTTCGGCGACGCCGAAAAACCCGGCCCCGAAAAGGAATTGCTCGTCAACGCTCGCATCCCGCCCGTCCTCATCCCAGCTGTAGCCACGCTGCTCCGACAGACGGTTCCGTCGCTGAAATCCGAGATCAATCGAATGGCTATTTACCTTGGGGACTATAGCTGGCTTGGATTTGCGAACGACCGACGCACGGCACTGTACCGTAAGCATCGCGATGTTGATATCATCAAGAAATGTCCGTTGCGGCCGCCGTTGCCGCTGGGGAATAATGGGCGTGTGGCGCCGATCAAGAAGCGCAGGTGTGCGCGTTGTTGTGAGGTGTCTGGGGATACGAATCTGCCTCGGTCCCTTTTGTCGTTTAAGATGATTGCTAAGCTGGGGTTGTTGCGGTCTTGTCTTTGTGGGGGCATGTGGGTTCTTGAGACGGATACTGGGGATCTTATGGTTGGTAGTGCAAGTGCAAGTGCAAGTGCAAGTGCAAGTGGAAATGGAGTCAGTCAGACCTAGACTTGGATCATGTTTGATCGTCGGATTGGATAATGTAGCTAGCACTATGGTTTTGTTCAATGATGATCTGAGTTTGGTTCAGTTCAACTATAGCAGGGCGGGCATATCTTGCAAATGTACTTTTGAGATAGCTCTTTCTAGAACTCTTCCATTGTGATCACCGCTTATGAATAGAGACATACGGCATGCAGGACAATGTGTGATGAGCCGGGTTTATATTGTAGTACATTCTAGGCGATCAATGTATTCGGTGGCAGCATTGTCCATTATGATTAGCACGGTATGTCCTTGCCTGATGAGCTTCTTGTCCTGTGCTCGGCATGTAGGCTGTACATGATAGTCCCAGAAATATAGAAACATGTTGGTTGGTGCCCGCAAATGGGAAGTATATATCCTCACAGGTCTTACACGAGAGCAAGAATATGAATGTCTATAATCGTGTCATGTCAAGAGTCGATTTGCATCCTATTTAGATACATAATCAAATTCCATTTTTTTGGATGTAAAAAAAAAGAGAAAACCGACCCCTACACAAGCTTTCAGGTCCACACTGTCACGTCCTGCTTGTGTCCAAGGCCAGCAACGTCTTCCCACAAAACTCCATATCCGAACAAGTTCTGCGTTTAAGCCTGCAACAAGACGATCAGCATCGTGTTCGATCGACTTGATTCGAATGTTTGGCAATTTCATTGGTGGCTCGAGAGTCAATGTGAACCATCTCATGACTCCTTTCCCACCAAATCACTGTCCAGGATTTGTCGGAGTATCATACCTTAACGGCGTACTTGCGCTGAGGGAAGTGGATCTCACGCTTGCGCTGCTTGTCGGTGATCTGGGTGCGCTCGTGCTTGGTAAGACGGCGACGGATCTCACGGGTGAGCTTGGGGCGGAGATCGAGAGGAAGGTACTTCTTGTTCTTGTAGAACAGACGCAGCTGAGCGCGCTGGTTGGCGTTGATGACGGTGAGAACGCGAGCGATAGACTTGCGAACCTCGCCGCTAAAAAATTGAAAAATTCCAGTCAGTATCAGATCTCGAAAAATTGATGGCCCCAACATCGTGCTCTTGTAGTCCATGCCGCTATGTTCATGTCGTCGTCGTAATTCTCTTGCTGGTTGCTGGCATAATCCTCCTCTTGTTCGTTGTGTTGCCCGATCGGGTTCGATTCCATGCCGCAAATCTCCAAATTCCATCCGCACAAAAGACAAATATCGGGGGTGTCGGATACGCACATTCTCTGAGTCTTTGTGGAAGCACCGGAGGCGATCTTCTGAACGCGGAGCTGGTTGAGCTCCAGCTTCAACTCCTCGAGCTGCTTGGCGAGCTCATCCTTGTTCTTCCCCCAGAGTTGACCAGCCTTGACCTTGGACGACTGCAAAAAAAGAGAGGTTCGTCAGCATTTTGAGACAAAAGCATTTGCACAGCAGGACATACCATGGTGGCGTTGGATTGTGTGGGTTGTCGACGTTGAGAATTGAAGATGTCCGAGGGTCAATTTGCGACTGGTTGTGGGACTAGGGCTAAGCGAATTTGTGGCCATTTAGCGGGTGCACGTGATTGTGGTGGCACGAATGCCTTAATTAGATGCCTGATAATTGTGGCGTGTTTTCGCCTGGGCCTGGGGCAAGAACTTACTATATCCGGTTAGCAGCGCTTCTACCCCGTCATGGGCTGCGACTTACGTAGACAACTAGGAGCACCTCGGCGTTGATTTTGCCGGAGAATAAGTTGGTCATATCTTACTTCGTTGATCGCTTGCTCTTCACATTCCATTTGTCCCTTTTTTGCCTGCCATGGCATCTGCAACTGGCTCCGGGTGGACACAGCTCCGGCAACAAGCCCGGTCGCTTGAAACTCAGGTACCAATCTATCACCAAGGTTCCATATGGTTGTTTACTGACACACAAACAGACTGAGAACCTCTTCCACACCTACTCACAATTTGCCTCTATTACCAAACCTCCACCATCACCTACGGAAGAAGAGCTACGACTTGAATCACAATTGAAAGACCTCCTCGAAAGGGTACATCAATCTAATAATCCTTTGATAGAGAAACTTAGCAGCTAATGGAATACCGTACAGCGTGAATCTCTCATCGCTCAGCTATCCCGTCTTCTCGACTCCGAAGCCACCCTTACCTCCTCCGCACTGAAACAGAACAACGTCTCCCGTCACCGCGAAGTGCTGCAAGACCACCGCCGTGAGCTCCAGCGCCTGGCCGCAGCCATCTCAGAATCGCGCGACCGCGCAAACCTTCTCTCCAATGTCCGATCAGATATCGACTCCTATCGTGCGTCGAACCCCGCTGCCGCCGAGGCCGAGTATATGCTCGAGGAGCGGGGCCGAGTTGAAAACAGCCACAACATGATGGATGGCGTGCTAAGCCAGGCCTATGCCATCAATGAGAACTTTGGCGTCCAGGGCGAAACTATTGCCAATATTAATCGGCGTATTGTCGGCGCCGCTGGCAATGTTCCTGGCATGAACTATCTCATCGGCAAGATTGGGAACAAAAAAAGGCGAGACGCTATGATACTCGGGTGCTTTATCGGGTTCTGCTTTTTGATGTTGCTATTCTTCCGGTAAGATTGTAGATGCAGATTTCCGGCGGCAGTTCGTTCATGCCGCCTCTATAACTTGTGCTTGTGTCGATTGCTGCTCCAGCGAGTGAGTTTTTCTTGTCAAAGGCGTTCGGGTTTGGGCATTTTCCGGGTCCCCCTTGACGGGGAATTTGACAGAACCGATGATAATCCTCGCGACAGGGTCTTGATGGCGCCTATTTGTTATGCTTTCTATTATACACATTCTCTATTGTATGTACAAATTCAACTGAGTGGGGAGCCGAATCACATCCAAGGCCCCGCTTCACGCAGCCCTTCTTACTCCATACTTAATTAATACTTGCGAGCTGGGTCTTGCGCCTGAAGAGCAGCCTTCTTCTCCTCAATAAGCTTCCGCAAACCAGCATTAAGTCCCTCCAACTCGGACGCATCAGCCGGTCCACTTCCTGCCCAGCGGATGCGACATTCCGAATCAACCAAGTAGACATAGCCTACTTTGGAATTCATCATGCCAATGGTCTCTTTAAGAGCCTGGTCGAAACCCTTCTGCACAAGGAAGTACCGCGAATGTTGTTCCGGTGCCAATTTCTGCCGCATCCGCCACATGAACCTCTTCACCAGGAATGCTTTCAACCGGTTCTCCTCTAGATTGATATCAACCCGCTGCACCAGTCTTCCACCACTTGCCATCGCCTCTACCAGTCCAGGGTTTTGTTCCGGTCCCGTAAACGTCGCAACTTGGCCTTCGGCCCACACACTTGAGAACAGGTTCACGACGGAGATGCTGCCGCGCAACTGTGTCGTGGTATTTTGAGGATCCTTCGGCGACGCAAGGGTCACGCCATGCATGTTGGGGAAGTATAGGGCCCTATCTGCTTTGAACAGGCGCGGGTTTGAAACGAAGGTCTTTCCCTCGGCGAAGCGGAGGTTAGACCATTCACGGAAGTACGGTTTGGCGACTTGTTTTGTCCTATCAGTTGTAGATTCTTATTAGCTTTGCTGTCTGGAAACTCCGGAATATAAGGAAGAAGAAATGGCTTCATACAATTCCTTGCGCCGGTTGATGTGCCGGTCATAGTTTGTAAAGTCATCACGTCGCTGGCGCATCGACCGCGTGTCAATGCCTGTGTTTTGTCCTTCCAATGGTGCCTGCGGGCTTCCGATCGGCCGGTCCAGGCTTGGAGGAACGAAGTCCGAATCCCCGGGCTGAGGTCCATCCTGAGAGGGCGCATTCTGTTTGAAGTTTGTAGCGGTCGACAAGCGGTTGTGTGGCTCGTTACTTCTGGTTCGCTTTATGGGGGCTGCTTCTTTGATTTCGCTAGATCCTTCGGTCTTATTGGAATACTGGCGCAGAGAGAAGGGCGTGGTTCGTAATTGAGACAATGTCGCCGGATTGCGGAATTGGCAGCTAAGACAGCGGCCGGTTCGCAGGAAAGGGAGGTCTCCTACGAATCCGGTAGGAAGTGTAGATTTCCACATACTGCTTGTCTACCAATCGGTCGATTGTAAGAGGAATTGTGAGGTAATGTTTGGCGCAACGGAACTTTCCTTGATCTTGTCACTGAATCTCCCATGGAAATCACAGGTCACATGACCAGTAACTACCCAGTTGGGATTAGTGGTTGAGGCTATTTTTGCTTTTTTTCGGAGTACGGATACTTAGTATTTTGTATATAGAATGTGAGATGCTATAGATTATCAGATTACTTACTATACCTACATGTCTTGAAATCCTGAATATATTTGGTCTGATGTATTGGCCAGCCTCGTATGTCCAAGCACTTAAAAGGGTTTATCTCGTGACTTGGCGCTCATTTCGCGCCAGGCAGTCGCGTCCAAGGGTTGGACAACCTTGGAAGCCTTCGGACCATTATCCTCTTCCCTCGGCTTATAAGTTTTTTCATCCAGGCAACTATATCATGGATTTCGGGCCCAGGCATCTGCCCCTTCTTTGGAAACCGGAGCATGAAGGGTTTCCTTGATAAAACGAGCTTCTTCACGGCTCTTGACGAGCTGGACTCGGATAACCAATATGAAGATGATAATTATACATGGGAGAGTTTATTGACCGCTACAAACAAAGAAGTCGAAGTACCGATCAAACACAAGGCCGTCTTCTCATCCGAGCGCACCTCAAGTCCTCGAGTGAACTCACACTCTCGACCTTCGGGGGACCCTCAGACTAATAGAGGGAGCCCATCTAAGGTCCTCGGAACTACTACTGCGACTCACCCTCGGACGAATGAAACGATGTCTTCGAGCAAGAATGAACGCCCTCAGAAGAAAAGGAAGACCAATAGTGGTAAAATTATCCCGGAGGATCAGCAAATATTCAATGGCCTGGTCTTCTGTAAGTGCTCAACTCTCTGACATCATGTTGCTCTCACTGACATATGACTTTCATTCTTCTTCCCAAATAATGATGTATCTCCATTCAGACGATTGCGCATTCAACGAGCGCAAGAGTATGGTGCACGATGGAGTAAAACCTGGGCGGATGATATCACTCATGTGATTAGTGATAAAGGTTTACAGATGAGCGACCTCATGGGTTATCTAAAACTTGAAGCTTTGCCAGTAAGTTTATTTCTTGGACAATCTGTCTTCAGTAGTAACCTTCTTGCAGACAAGTATTGTTATTGTCAACGAAACCTACCCATCCGAATGTATCCAGTTTCGTTTGGTTCTCAATCCTTTACAGCTCCGATTTCGTGTCGATGGAATCTCAATTGCAGGGAAGGAGAAGTCCCCAGTGGCAGAGCCACTTGATTCTTTGCCGCTAAAACCATCGCGGCGGGAGAAGTATCTATCCCCAGATCGACACCAGTCTTCGATCGAGGAACCGCCACTTAGTCACTTGCCCAGAGACTCCCCAAAGACCATACCGGAAACCTTACCAAGTGTCCCTAATACAATAATCAGATGTGTGAAAGGGGCTGCAACTGAGGAGATGGCCCCCGAACGAACTTGGAAGCGTGATGCATTGGACGATATAATAGATGAGGCCAAGGCCACAAGTCATCTGGTAAACCCTCTTTCATTCCAATTGGATTCAAATGACTGATATCTATAACTAGCCACTGGATCCACTTGATTCCCCAGTCGAGGAGCTTGCTGCCGATGTTTCTGATATTGAAATCCCCAGCTCAGAGGACGAATCGAGTGGGCAGAGACGAAAAAGATCTCACGAAACGGACCAATGTAAACACAAGTCAGATTGGACCAGTGGCTTTGCTTGTATGCAGAAGTTCGACCCAGACATGAAATCCGTGAACCCAAACGACAGAACCATTGAAGTACTACAGCAAATGCTGGCGTACTATACCAAAACTGCAGACCAGTGGCGGATTATCGCTTATCGTAAAGCTATCAACGCTTTGCGACAGCAACCAAAAAAGATCACCACTCGAGCTCAGGCTCGGGCGATCTCAGGTGTTGGAGAGCGGTTGGCAGACAAGATTGAAGAAATCGTCTTGACCAACCGCCTGAGATGTCTCGAATATACCAATGATTCCCCAGAAGACTTAATCATCCAGGAATTCCTCGGCGTCTATGGCGCCGGTCTTTCTCAGGCTTCTAAATGGGTTGCACAAGGCTACAGATCTTTGGGTGATCTGCTCGAAAGAGCCCCATTGAGTAAGCCGCAGCGTGTCGGAGTGGAACGTTACAACGATTTCGCGCAACGGATCCCCCGCAAGGAGGTTGAAACCCACGGGGAGATCGTTCGGAAAGCCGTGCAGGGTGTGGATAGGGATATGCAGGTGATCATCGGGGGCTCTTACCGCCGCGGGGCAGTCACCTGCGGAGACGTGGACTGTCTGATCACTAAACCTGGTGCTTCGCTAGAGCAGATTCGCACTATAATGCTTGGTCTTGTTGTTCCCAGATTGTTCAGCAGTGGGTTTTTGCAGGCCAGTCTTGCTATCTCGTCGCACCAGGATGGGTCAAAGTGGCACGGTGCATCAGCCCTACCTGGCACCAATTTGTGGCGTCGGATTGATCTGCTGTTTGTTCCTGATGCGGAGATTGGGGCAGCCTTGATATACTTCACCGGTAACGATATATTCAACAGGAGTTTGAGACTGCTGGCCCGCAGGAAAGGAATGTGCTTGAACCAGAAGGGTCTTTATAAAGATGTGCTTCGCACACAACAGGTCAAAATGAATGCAGGCCGGCTAGTTGAGGGTCGGGATGAGCGTCGGATCTTTGCTATATTGGGTGTGCCCTGGCGACCTCCCGAGCATCGGGTATGTTGATTGAGGCAGACAGAATATCTGTTCGAAGAGACTTTTTGTTTACTTGAGCGATAGTGAAGCTATTGCTATGCTGTGCTGGAGATGTGACCATTAGAATACTTGATACACAAATACTGGCTGCGCTCCTGCTGTACTATGTATCTAATTTATATTGTGTAATTTCTGAGCGTGTGAGATATATGCGCATGCACATAGGTATCCTCAGATGGCTACCTGTGTCTGAAATTTTCTGAAGACAATACGCCATTACTCTGCATATCAGGAAAAGAAAAAAAAAAAAAGGAAAAAAAGACCAAATAATATAGCTGCAGGAGTGTACATAAAGTTTCCATACAGAGGCGAGAGAGCGAGCGATCGAGACAGAGAGGCAGTCACCGTGGCACAAAGTGACTAAGAATTCGTCTCCCTCCAGGACTCAACTTTTACCCTTCATCAACCCCATCCCGTGACTGTTCATCCCCTCCTTCATCTTGTATCCAATTTGATATTGAGGCTTTTCTTCTTCCATCACCGCCTTTCTCATACCGCCTTGTCGACATCACCGCCTTTCGTGCGGTGAAGCCTCAATCGCGTGTTCCTCCCCTTGCGACCCCCAGACCGCCCTCTACTGCCCTGGGTTTTGCCCGCACATCGTGCTTTCAATCATCTCAAGAATTATCTATTGCGTCTCGAGTCTCGAGTCTGAGGCTTCTGGTCCTATCTTAGGTTGCCAGCCTGGGCCTCCCAGTCCCCAGCGACTGTGTACGTGATTTTTTTCACTCGCGTCCCACCCTGCACTTCGCCTCATCGTGTCTACCCATCCGAGTCCACACAATAGTCTCAGTTTGGCGGCACTCACAGGTCATTTTGGGCGCGCGAGACATCAATTGCCCCGATCGAATTTTGACGATACTTTGTGTCGTTATCTGCACGTGAATCCCCCCTAAAACACGTCGCAAGCTACATCATGGGTCGCAAACCCAATCAACTCATCCTCGAGTTCTTCCACCGGGGCCCTAAGCTGGAAGACGCGAGTAACCGATACCAGCATACGTGCAAAGCTTGTGGCGAAGTGTTTCCTAAGGGGCGCATTGACAGTCTTACCAATCACCTTGTGAAGAAATGCCAGGCGATCCCCCTCCGAGACCGTCAACGCGTACTGATGCGACTCCACGAACTCCCGGACTTTCCTGAAGGCGACTCGAACAAGGATGCAGCTTCTGGCAACAAGGGAAAATCTGCCGAGGGTGGATTCCCTAATCGACAAAACTTCGATGGTCTTAACGTGTTGGCCGAGGCCTCGCGACAGGTGGGCGCCTCGGACGTGACCAAGCGGGGTCCTGGATACACACAATCCGTGACAGCTGGAGGCAAGACGGTCATTGTTGACCCTGCGCTTGAAGCAGAAGGATTCCAGGGACACTCACAAGGACCGGAATCGAAGATAGAGGGTACAGCAAATGCTGAGGGTATGTTTCCCGCTTGCTCATTCATCGTTGTACCACTAACATCCTGCAGGTACTCCACAGTCATCCAATGCCCCTAGTATTCCTGCTCTACCAAGCCACACTACTGGCGACCATCCTGTCTCCATGTCTCCTCCTCTTGGAGATGCCTCCATGTCTCCTGAATCTGCCTCCAACGCTCGTCAGTCACAGCTATCGCTGATTGCGGCCTCTGCTAGCGAGATGGTTCCTCAGGGAATGTCTATCGATGGTGACAACGAGATGAAGCTGAGTCAATGGAACCAACAGCTATCCACACACGAGCAGCTTCTTTTCGACAGCTTGCATGAACATGATCCTTCATTGACTGCCGCCACTCAGCGTGCGGCATCTTACCCCCGTCCCATTGCAATGAACCCAAACACCCAGGCAAAGGGCTTTGTGAATGAGTTTGGAAACTCAACAAAGCCTATGAAGCCCAAGGTTCGGGGACGTTTCACTGCAGAGCGACGACGTGAAGTCCAAGATGTGCGGAAGAAAGGTGCCTGCCTTCGTTGTCGAATGCTAAAGAAACCTGTATGTATTGGTCCACCACAAGAAGATGAGTTTCACTAACAAAGTTTGACAGTGCTCTGGTGACACCCCTTGCACAACTTGTGCTAGCGTGGAGAGCGCTCGCCTGTGGAAACACCCGTGTTTACGTACTCGTCTTTCAGATGAGTTTGAACTCTACAATGCTAGTATGTTCTTTATGCCTTGCGCCCGAGACTCACCACTAATCAACTTCAATTCTAGATCTCAACTCAACACTTGCCTATCATGATACCAACAGCATCAAGAATCAAATCAAGTTTGACCATTATTCTGGTCGCATTGAGGTCACCCACTTCGAGGAGAGCAACTCTTTCATGACATTCAGTGGACTTCAGGGCCACCGTGCTTCAGTCTCTGCGCTTGACCCCCAGCTCCAAGCTCTTGGTGATGACCAATTCTCCGGTCCCCCGCAAGAGGTCTATCTCCTGGACGCCGAATCCGATGACATCCCAAGCAAGCTGGAGGTGTACATCAAGAAGAACGCTTCTTACTTCTACGAGCGCGAAACATCCCCTTTCATGAAGCCCACTTTGTTGCTTGCTGCGGAAATCAATCAGGAGAAGAAGGTATGTTACTTGACTCTCAAATTTGGAAAACATACTGACCTCGATTAGGACATCCTTCTGGAACGCGTGCTGGAGCTCTGGGTCGCTACCCATATTCTTGTCGATACTGAACTCACCTGGAAAACTTACTACAACCCTACCCTGCCCCCCAATTCAGTGCATTCCCTTTCGCAGCCATCGGATGAAGGTCGCTTGCCCATTGAGGAAGTCACTGACCCGGAGTCATACGGCCTTCTCTGCAGCCAGTTGCGCGCTGCCATGGAGAAGAGGGCCTCCCAACTCAGCAAGTTTGTGATCAATGACTTGGAGCGTCGACTCCTTCAGCGCCAGAAGTGTGGCTGGTTCGATACTTTCATTGTTGCTATTATCCTCTTGAACTGCGTGGAGCGTACCTGTTGGCTGTTCCGCTCATGGGACAATGAAAACTTTTCTCAGCGAGTAAGTTGCTCGCTTCTCCTGTGATATGTTGCATACTAACAAGCCATCCAGTGGCCCCTTGACAAACGTCCTCCCTACTACTTCAACCAGTCCGACCGCTTCGCCGACATCTTGGAGATGCTGCTGCGCATGCGCCATATTCCCCCCAAGGCCACCTTCCGTCCTGACAATGGCATCTTGAAGGCAGTTGATGGCAGCGATGAACATGCCATCCGCTGGTTTGATATGATCCAACTGACCCGTACGTGAAACCTTTTCTTATCTTGATTTACTGATGTCCAAGCTCATTTGACTAACGTTCTTGATGTGCATAGCATATTTCATCGAAGAGCGCAAGAATGCTGTCTTCGACCCATCCGACTCACGCTCCTTGGATTGCCACCACAGTGCCAACCTCCTCGAGCCCAACAATGCTACTTAGTTCAAGGCCCAAATAACATCAAAAACCAACAAAAACCAAAAAATAGAGGAGCAACAATCCCAATGTCTGAGTCGTCTTTTCCATGTCATTGCTTTCTTCATCTAGGTCCCTTGCTGGTCCTCATTCCGAAAGCGATAGCGAAATGCATGCAACAAACCAATTCTTACCTTCAGAAGCGTTCGAATCAAGACCTATTTGGCCTGGTTTGATGTGCTTATGGAGTTTCTTAGCAGATCTAAGTGTTTTCATGAAGCGAACTGCGCGTCGAACAGAAAATGTTGAGGAGAATGATATGTTTTCTATGGTCTTTAATGGGTGTTTGGGAGTGTTGAAATGGGGGGGTTTCTTCTTCGCTTACGATATCTGTAGCTTTACGGCTTTATTCAATAAGCTCAGTGTATGAGGAAATGTTATTTTATTATCTGTATCCTTGTTCAATATGTTTAGGTAGGGATTACCTGAGTTGTAGATATGCCCGCGGGCTGTTAGAAGGGTATGCCGTACAACACTAGACATGGAGCAGTTGCCACCGAGGCTCTCAGGGACTGGGTCAGGGCGAAAAGAAAAAAAATCTTGAACTCTGACTGAATTTGTATTCTCATTGGTTGAACCGGTTACTTTTGCTGTTCTGTTTCCTCTTTTTTCGTCGGCCAACATCTTGGATGACGTAGACTCAACAATCAGCGGCACTGACTGGTCGATCGGGTGATGTCCCCGTTTCATCTGGAGAAACTGTCTCCAGATTCTCTCTCCGTACATGTAGGCATCGCTTGCAATCATGCCTCCGTTTCGCAATTTCCTCGCTCGAAAGTCCCAACCTAATGCCGGGGACACCGTCTTTGATGAGAACTATCTCTCTCCCAATCAACGCCCCGCGCCGATACCGATCCGCAATAGTCAGGATGAACCCACCGAGTACAAGTTGAGTGGTATGCTTGAATCTCCCCAACTCGGTCGCAGTTCATGGAGAATGTAGAACTAAGATCCGTCTCATCTACACAGTGGTCAATGACAGCGGAGTCTATCTCCCGGTATGGGTTCTGACCTCGGGGGAATGAAGTGTGTGGACCTCCACTAATCACTGCGACAGCCTTCTCCCCCAGAGAGACCGAGTTTCTGGCGTCGGTACCCGGGCTCTAACAAATCCACGAACCACCGCGATCTCGTCGATGAGAATGAACCTTTCTCTATCTCGCGCGAGTCCTTCGACTCCTACCGTCGATCCTTTGTATGTATACATTGACACCGGTGCGCACGAATCCGAACTGACATCAATCACCCAACGCAGGATATCTCCGCTCGCTCACCTGTCATTCACCCTGATGCTGGACCCTCTCGGAGCTCTCTAGACTCCCGGTTTTCTCGATTAACCCCGTCGGGCACTAACTCCAATAGCTTCACCAAATCTGATACCATGGAGGAAGAAGGCTTCGAGGATGTCGGCCTCAACGACGAGACAAAGCCTAAGAAGAAAGGATTCCTCTCCAGGTTCGGCGACTCTACTAGTGATGCGCAGCCATCCGGGGCTAGGTCTTCTACCTCCTCCTTCGGATTTCACATTCCCGGCCGGAAGCGCGGCCAGAGTGGCGGCGGGTCAGAATTGGGGTCTATGAAGACAGCTCCCTCTGCACCTGTGCCCGCTGATGAGACATGAATTGATGAGTTACGAGCTATAGTTAATGTGTTGCTGTTTAGTTGGGGATTCTCTCCATGGCGTTTCAGATTTGTTCGAGTGATGGAAATCACTCAGTTTAAGGATTCTCATAATTTGAGACTTGCTTGATGGCACATGGAATTCCATGTCCTCAGACAGTCTGGATGACTCCTGTCATTTAGCAGCATTTTGTACATCTGTCTATGATCGAGTTGCGACTCCGGCCATCTGTGGGTTGGCCCGGAGCAATATCTTACATTCTATCCTCATAGAACTCCAATGGCAGCTGACCATTGGAAATTTGATCACATATCTATTCATAGAAAATCGACTGGACAAAGAGGACTTGATGGTAAACCTCCTCGATTTCTATCATTCTTATCGGTGCAAACTGTGCAAACAACCGGCAAAAAAACTTCCTCCGCCTGCAATCAAAAAAAATTATCCACCAGGACATCGAGCAGTCTCCGCTCGTGACGACCCCGGTTTTAAATACTTATTTCAGTCAAAGCTGCTCTCAAGTCCACAGAAATAATACTTCATCATGGCTGGACTGAAGCGCCCTGTTGACGGCAGCGAGGAGCGCAATGGGAAGCGAAGCAAGACTAAGGAAGTCTCCGCATCGAAGAAGTCGAAGAACGCTGCGCCCGTGAAGTCAAGCTCTTCCTCTAAGAAGGATTCGAAGAAGGAATCGAAGTCCAGCAAGAGCGACAAGAAGCCTTCGAAGAAGATTCAGAAGGAGGAGTCTTCAGACGACGATTTCGACATTGACGATGTGTCCGACGAAGATAATGATGCTCTTGATGCCCTTTCAGACGATGATGCCGAGATGGAGGATGTGAGCGAGGAGGAGAAGCCCCAATCAGACAAGAAGTCTGCTGCCAATGAAGAGCAGAAAGAGGCTCCCAGAAACCCCAACAGTACGTTTCGTTCTTATCTGCTTGATGCATTGTGCTAATCCATGTTGTTCTTATAGACAACTCTCGCGAATCCCACATCAAGCAAAAAGCTCTCCAGCAGGAGCGTAAGGCCGCGAAGCCCAATGCCGATACCGTCGCCCGTTCCAAGAAGTTGTGGGAGCAATTGCGCCGCAAGTCACATGTGCCTCTGGAGCAGAGAAAGAAGCTCGTCAAGGAGCTGTTCGAGATCATCACCGGCCGCGTTCGAGACTTCGTCTTCAAGCATGACTCTGTCCGAGTCATTCAGACCGCTCTCAAGTACGGTAACCTTGAGCAGCGCAAGCTGATTGCACACGAATTGAAGGGGACTTACAAGGAACTGGCGCAGAGCCGATACGCCAAGTTCTTGGTTGGAAAGCTGATTGTACACGGAGACGATGAGACCCGCGATCTGATCATTCCAGAGTTCTACGGTCATGTCAAGCGTCTTATTCGTCACGCCGAGGGTGCATGGATTCTGGACGACATCTACCGCACGGTTGCAACCAAGGCACAGAGAGACAGACTCCTCCGTGAGTGGTACGGCCCCGAGTTCGTCATTTTCCAGGATGAGAATGAGACCACTGCCGATCTCCCCAAGATTATTGAGGCGCACCCCGAGAAACGTGGACCGATCATGAACTACTTGCGTGAGATGATCAACCAGCTGGTGCAAAAGAAGAACACTGGTTTCACTATGCTTCACGATGCCATGTTGCAATATTTCCTGAGCACAAAGCCCGGAAGCAACGAAGCGAACGAGTTCATTGAGCTGCTCAAGGGTGACGAGGAGGGTGATTTGGTTAAGAACTTGGCCTTCACCAAGTCCGGCTCCCGCTTGATGTGTCTGACTTTCGCATACTCTAACGCTAAAGACCGCAAGCTCCTTCTACGATTCTACCGCGACACCGTCAAGGCCATGGCCGGTGATCTCAATGGTCACCAGGTTCTCCTTGCCGCTTACGAGGTTATCGACGACACCAAACTCTCCGCCAAGTCCATCTTCCCCGAGCTCTTGAACCAGAACGATCCCGAAGAGGCTCGCAACGAAGAACTCTTCTTCCAGGTCAACGACTTGACCGCCCGTGTTGCTGTGCTATACCCCTTCGCCGGCGAGCGCGTCAAGTGGCTCCTGCCCGAAGTTGACCTTCCGGTCCTCGAAGAAGTCCGTGAGATCCGCAAGGAGACCTCCAAGAAAGACCCTGCCATGCGTCGTCAAGAACTTGTCAAGGCCGCCTCACCGACACTTCTCGAGTTCATCACTGCTCGCGCCTCCAACCTCCTCGAGACCACCTTCGGCTGCCAGTTCCTCTCCGAGGTGCTGTTCGAAGCGGATGGTGACAAGACCGCTGCTCTCGCCGCCGTCGCGGAGGCCGCCAAGACACAGACCGAAGCCCGGGATACCGCACACGCCGGACGTCTCCTTAAGTCTCTTGTGCAGGGCGGACGGTTCAACCCGGCTACCAAGTCTGTCGAGAAGGTGGAGCCGGCATTGAACTTCCACAATGTTCTGTATGAGCAGATCAAGGATGAAGTCATGGATTGGGCCACAGGAGCCAACCCCTTCGTGGTTGTTGCGCTGACTGAGTCCGATGACTTTGAGAAGAAGAGCGAGCTGCTCAAGACCTTGAAGAAGAACAAGAAGGCGCTGGAGCAGGCCTCGGCGTCGGGCGTGGAGAAGGATGGGAAGAAGAAGCCCAGCCCGACGAGCAGTGGTGCTAAGCTGTTGCTTTCGAAGATCTAGAATTGGGCGTTTCTATGGGATTATAGCATGTGTAATTACGTTGTCTACAAAAAAGCATACCTTTTTTTTCTCATTTTATTATTGAAATCGTGAGCTCCGTACTCCGTACCTCCAGCAAGGTAGGTTTGTTGTCGTTTTCACGCCCGAAATGAGATTCCCCACAGGTGGAACTTCTGTCTGGTTCGAGGCCCAGTTCAGGGGTTCGTCGAGTCTTGACCTCCCCAGGTAGACCGAAGAACACGAAACTGGGCTAATTACATAGCCTGCAACGGTGTAATCCTGCAATTAAATTTGTCCTTACTGCAATCCTCCGTGCTCCGTACATGTACATCGAGCAGTTTATATAATCACATTCTGGCCTTATTCTGGACTCGGTCATTGGTGCAAACAAACAAAGAGATTGAAAATTGATCTTATTGTGATCAGCCAGATTGTGAGTTGGTGAGGGCAGTTGGATCTGATCTATCAACTCATGCTACTTAAAGCCACTTAAACTACGACTATTGATCACTGCACGAATAGTCGGAGCCTAATCCTACTTCAATCTACTTGGGTGTATACACAAGATGGTCAATGGTCTGAATATCTTCAGCACGACAGATCCCAATAAGGCAATGATCAGGGCACGCTAAACCGCATTGTACTGTGCCTAAGGGGACCCTTTTTAGGTGACGAAGTAAACTAACTACAACGGCGCTGCTACCCAACCATCCAATTTGCGACTCTTCTTTTCCTCTCTTCCCATCCTGCAGAAACACCACCTCGGCCCCAGGGCCTCTGAGAGAGAACGATGCCCTCACTCACTCTAACAAACCCGGACATGATCCTGCCCTACGCAGACGAGCGCGAATCGCAAACTCCCTCTCCACCCCGAATTGCCTACCTATCGCATCTCAACTCCCGCAACCAATCCGACCCCAATGCCCCCACTATGGCGGCACCCAGTCGGCAGAAGAAAAATTTTTCCCGTCATGCGTGGACGCACGACGACGTGAATGTCAGCCGTCGCCTGTCGGATATTGGCGAGGAGATGTCGCCTGCCAGGTCGGAGGACTTTGGCGATTCGGAGGCGAGACAAGAGCTGGCAAGCTCACCGCTATTGCATGGGCAGCATGGTGACCCGGCCAAGGACAATGCTACGTGGAGTAGCTCGAATTCCACCATCAGCGCGGGGAGCAGACGTGCTTCTGCTTCGAGGGAAACACCTGAGGCGCAGAGTGAACGCGACGAATCCCCCGTTCACCCCGAGGTCGCGAGAGCGCAGGCCACCGCGGTCGTTGGACCTGCAGGGGGTGCTGCGCTACCAGCTAGCAACGCCGTGGCGTCTGCAGCTGCAGAGGGCAAGGGGCCTGGCGAGGAGTTTTCCTCGGCGATTCTGAGCAGTGAGGCGGAGAGGATTCTGGAGAATGCGAAAAAGCGGTTAAATGTAGGACATATCTTGCGGCTCCCCCTGCAGGTTGGCAACATTCAATGCTAACGTGTTTCGTTTCCTAGCTTATGGAAGGCAATCTCACTCGAGCTCGGTCGACGACGCGCACCTCCGCCCCGCCTTCGCCCTCGCCGTCGAGTTCTGGCTATATCCAACCGATTGGGAAGCATCAGCCTGTCGGTGGACTGTATAGGTCGATTTCGCGCACGGATCCTAAGAACTCTTCGCTTCGACGGCAATCGCTCATCGCGGCGCAAGATACGACGAATAATCGCCACTCGAGGGTGTACTCTGAGACGAATGTTCCGTCCGAGTCTAGCTTCTCGAACGACACTAAGCGCATATCGCGTTCTGTTAGTGCGATGGGGGCGAGCACTTCTTCTAATCTTCATAATGATAATCGGTCATTCCATTATGAGCCTACGAGAGCGTACTTGACGCACCGGGCTTCGATATCTTCGTCAAAGCCTCCGATACAAATTCAAGAGGAGGCGGAACAGACTCAAATGATAGGGTCCCCTGTTTCCACCGATGGTAGCTCATCGGACTCGCCACATGGACTAGGTATCTCCTCAGATGGATCTAAATCCAGCCAGGATGGATTCAGCCCAGTCTACAGCTCATATGGTCCTCCCAGCCGCGCACAGTCGCAGTTGCAAGTGCGTGATCTGCAATATCAGATGAAGGGGCTTCATATCAAGATTTCATCTCTCAAGGTGAAGACCCAGGAGGACAATCTCCGCCGGCGCAGCTTACAAAGCTTGCGCACACCTAGCCCATTGACAGCCGCTGACCAGTGGTACGCGAACGGGCTAGAGCTAAGAGATGGGCGGAGTAGCCGTGGCTCCAACCCTCGACGCGACGCTAGCTATGAGAATATCCATGAAGTTTCAAACATTGTGGAGACGACAGATCGACGCGGGTCTGATCAGCACCCTGCCGTGACTGCATCACACACCCCCGAGAGCTGGCAAGCCAATGGGGCTCCTGGCTACGATGACGACCAATCTATTGCTGAGACCATGTACGAAGATGCCGAAGAAGGTGAATTCGATGGGGACATCGACCGCGAGGCTTTAGATGAAATTCTCCGTGAACCGCTCGACGAGGACCTCGAGGATGGCATGGAAGCTTTCCCCGATATGCCACCGATTACAGACGCGACGCCCCATGAGATGCGCGAGGACGCATTCGACTATGAGCACTTTATCCTGCATAGCGCCTTGGGAAATTTTACCCAGCAACTCCGCCGGGTGAGCACCAGCTCAGCTGGGTCAGTTGAGACAACACGGCCTACACACCCGGCACGACACTCTCGCACCAACAGCAACATGTCGGTCTCGACAGTGGCAACCTTTGCAACCGCAACCGAAGGCGGGCGCCCCGATGACGAGGATGACGTTGACAGCGTGATGTACTGGGATCGACGTTTCAATCATGGTTCGTTTCCGCAGTTCACATATCCCCTTGGTCTTAATACTGATTCTTGTATAGAACTACGACACGGACATAGCCATGGCCACGCCCGCAGCCACTCCAATTCTCATACCCACCCCCACAGCTACCAGCCAAGTCCGACCCAAGAGGTGGGAGCAGAGGCCGACCGCTCCGAAACACCCCGTGGACTGCGATACGATGAGCCCAACAATGGTACCACACACGCGAGTAATATCTCGCTCCATAAACCCACTGATCGCTCCCGGTCAGCCATGGCTGGCTCCGCAACCCCGAACTCTCTCGTTTCGTCTCTTGTCTCGACGGTGCGTGCGGCATCCAGTACCCCCAGCCTCGGCGGCATCAATGATGATGACACACAAATGCTGGAAGCACTTTTTGCCAGCTTAGGGAATGTCTGCATGGAACTGCAGACGATCACAGCTTCCCCGGACCCGGATGTGAAGGCTGCGCGTGTACTGCGGCGGCGTCTGGATGCCGCTCGAAGAGCCCTGGACGGAGAGCTTGATGCGTGATGCTATTCATTCTTCTCATTCATTTGCCTCATTCCATCTCATACTAATGATGCCATATACCACCATGATTTATCCTTGCCTTGAGCGCGGATTTGACGTTCTTTTACCATTTTCTTTTGTTTCCTCTTCGGTCACATTCCCATGATACCCAGTGTGCTTTCTTTTACTTTTTCTTGCTCTATTATTTTTCGGTGGTTATAATTATATCAAGGTCATCTAGAGATCTTAAAGTATTCTAATGTGAATAAATTTGATTTCAATCCGAATCAGTCATGTTCATGTTATATGTTGTATAATATGAAACGAGCCAAGTGAAATAGCGAACGAAACCTAAGGTTTATCCCTTTGGAGATCATTGCCTCCAGCTAGCCCACAACATACCTCACCAAGACATCTCTAGTTATTTGTTTATAACCGTCTCCTTCAACATTGACACGCCCACGTTCTTCCCCCAGTCCCCAAACCACATCCCCCCTTTCTGCCCCGCGATCCCAATCGGGATATTGATCAGCCAACGCGATAAGCAGAGCCTGTCGCGCCCTCCATACACGCCACCATCAACGCATAGTAAGAAACCAGCCCCAAAGATACATAACATCCTATCAAGATGATGCTAATAAACCCCAGAAGCAAGCGCTCTCTCTGAAGCCCCACACTGAGAAGCAAGCGCCAAAGTCCCACCTCAAAAACCAAAAACAATCAAAAGCAAAAAAAAAGAAAAAGAAAAAGAACCAGCCAAACTGAACCCATCAACCCCAAAGCTAAGCGCGAAAAGAATCCCAAACACGGATCTCCGCAAGACCTTACTACGCTCTTTGCATTCCCAAAAATCCCTCGCAATGAGCATGAGCGCAAGCGCAAACTCCAGACCCCCGACAGGCGCATCGCACACTTCGCGCCGACTCCTGATTTTCCAGGAAACGCGTAACCCGCAGAACCTCGCGGAAACTATCTACTTACCTGTCAACAAGCTGGGGTTGCCGATTTCGGGGGATGGGCCTGAGTTGCCTTCTATTTTGGAGTTGCCGTTGCGTGTGCTGAGGGTTTTTACGGAGATTTTTAATCAGCCGAAGTATAAGGGATGGTATGTTTTTTTTTCTTCTCTTTCTCATTCTACCTAATTTAATTTACTTTGATTTTGTAATTCTTTTTTGGATCCTGGATTTGCGTGAGGGTTTGTTTGATCCCGTGCTGATTTGATTCACTTCTAGGTCTGTTCTTTCTGCTGGTCCGTACCATGATACGTCAGAGGAAGGGAAATTCTACGCTGTGGTTCTGGAGCAGGTGGTGGTCGGGGGTCAGGCGGTATATGAGACTCATATGGGGACGCCTTGATTTGGTTGGTTTTGCGTGTTTGATTCCCCCTGATACTCTTTGAATGTTGAGTGGTTCTTTTGATTTTTGTATTAGCATGTTCAATTCATTGTGTTGATCATATCTTATGTTTCAGTCTTGTTTTTCTTAATGAGGGTGTACTTTGCCTCGAAATAGGTGCGGAGAATGAAGTCGCTCAGTGATATCATTTGATATGCCATGTTCGTCACCTCCCATATTTAAATGTGTCCATATGGGTCGACATCCATGGAAATACGGAAACAACCACTGCATATTCCATGACCATTGTTCTTTCGGTTTCCCCTTCAGATTCATGGTAGAGTTAGTTGAAATTGCCAAATCCGAACAATACTAGACCTAAATGGGTGCTCAGCCATACATCAGCTATCCGGTTCTCGAATTGGAAGCGGACCTCAAATCGCTATATGGTCTTTATAAGAAGACCTTTGGGATGGATCTTTTTTTCTCTCTCACCAATATCAATTCCATCAGGAGATACACAGCTGAACACCGATCGATTTTGAACCTTGAGAAACTTCAACGGTGTGTACTCTCTTCGCATCACTTCATGGTTAAGCACCTTCTGATCAGAGGTAAAGTTCAGTACAGATCTTGTTTTATCAGCAACTCATGGCGAATACAAACCCCTGGTGGCGCTCTAGACACCTCGGGGCGACACTTGCCTTCTTGCTTGCTTTGAGCATGCTGGTACTTGTGATACTTGGTTGCACTCCAACCAAGAAATACGCAGACATGGGGTCTTCTCGTATCTCCCGGGACCCAATACCAAGCACAGTGAGACATGTTCCATCTCGCCCTACTATGGCTACACGAGAGGAAACGTCTCTCCATCTTACAAGTCGCGACGCGATGGATCTCCCAATCATAGACAACCCAGCAAGCAAGAGCGAAGGAAAGCTCAAACAGGGAAACAGCGTCCCCGAAAGTCCCGACCGTCAGCAAGAAGACAAGCCCGCCCAAATGGGAGATCACGGTCCGAATGAGGACGTTCAAGATGCGGAGATGATACAAGATTACACAGACACTGAAAGCGACGCCGATATTGAAAATATCGCACCCCTGGAGCCAGCGTGTTTAATCAATGGAGACTGTAGCTCAGGATACAAGTGCGTGGAAGGGTTTTGTGAGCCAGGTTGCGACAAACACCAGGATTGCCCTCGAGGATATCGGTGTCGGTACGGTCGGTGGGGATACCGGTGTTTTGCGACGAAGGGGCGTCACCAGGAGTGTCTGGAGCATTTGCGATTTTGTATGCAGGATTTCCAGTGTTGCTCGGGGTATTGTGGGCAGCGGGCGAAGGGGAAGGACTGGTTGTGCTGGCCGAGGAGGTACAATTGATAGTATATAGTGTGTACGAAAACTGTTAGTACTTAGTTAGCTGTTGATAGAATGAATATAATCTGTCATGGATAACCTAGTGGAAGGTTCACCGCTATGCCAATTACCCTGCTTCGACGCAAGTCAGCGGGTACTGGTGCCTGGTACGAATCCTGGGGTTGGCATTTTCACTCGTGCGAGTAATCCACGACGCTGGAGGCCATTAAGCAATGGAGATGACCCTTGAGGGAAGCAATTCTGCAGAGACATTTCCACCCTGGGATGGCGTCGCTAGAGAACACCGTCCTGTTACAGGGAACTGGGCAATTTGGTGTGACGACTACTATTTTTTTTCTTTTTGTCAGCTTATTCCCCTCCTTTTTTAACCTCTGCAATGTCTCTTTCACATCAAATACAACTCTCTTTCAGACCTTTGCAGTTGCATACACTTTTTCCTTTACAGATTTGAAGCGGTGCTCCATGTTGCAGACTCCACCGACGAAGCAAAATTAGAAACCCCCTACAAATTGCCCATGCAATTATCGCCAAAGCATCAACATCGCCAAAAAAGAAACCTGCACAAATTCTTCCACTGATCTACCTCCCATAACCCTAGACACAATCTTTCCGTCAACGAATTCATTAAGGAAAAAATTTATGGAGGGGAAAAAAAAACAAACGCGGAAGCGACGGTCGCATCATAACTGTTCTTTGGCACTTGATGACCCTGACCAAGGCTAGAACACATTCTCCCTTATAGAACCGATTCGTAAATTTGCTACCATCGGAGGATCACGGTTTGAAAAAAAAAAGGGTATGATTACTAAATGCAATAAATATATTATGAGTGGAATGTTCGTGAGCAAGATCCTGTTGCCCAAAACGGCGATTGCAGAGATGGATGCAATGCCAAATTATATACAATGAAGCTTCGAAATGCCCCTTCCAATGTCTTAATCCTCGTATCGACCAAGGGAAATGTCAGCCTCGTGAGGCTTCACAAACTTCGGTCGGTAGACAATCTTGTGGCCCACATATAGCACAGCAAACAGCATAAGACTGAGATAGTTGATGAAGAAATCCGTCACACTGAATGAGGGGATGAAAGCAGTGAAGCCTTGGGTGATGATGATCAAGCAGTTGAAGAACAAGCCGTACCACGACAACCAGGGCTGCCAAGGAGCCTTGTATGGGAGAGTGTCGCGAGAAATGCCCTGCGCTTTCAGAGCTTTCATGAATGCCAGATGGCAGATGTTAAGGGAGGCCCAGGTGATGAAGCCTGCCAGGCCAGCAATCTGTATCAACCAGTTGAAGACAGTGGCGCCGTCATTGGAAACATTGAGGAAACCCAGGAGGCCGAAGAGAGCGGTGAATAAGACACTGGCGTAAGGCACGCCGTGCTTAGTTGTTCGGACGAAGAACCGAGGAGCGAAACCCTCGTGGGCCATGCCGACTAGAATGCGACTGCCGCTGTAGACGTTCGAGTTGGCGGCCGAGAGGACGACAGTAAGAAGCACGGCGTTGATGATGCTGGGGAGGGCCTTGACACCGGCGAGTTTGGCGGCGATGACAAAAGGAGAGGAGTTGGCATCGGTGCCGGTGTCATCGGCGAGAAGGTGCTTTTCATCGGAGGGGACGACGATTCCGACGAAGAAGATGGTGAAAACGAAGAAGAACACGATGCGGACGAATGTTTTCCGAATCGCAGAGGGAACGTTCTTGCTAGGGTTCTCGGTTTCACCCGCGGCGATACCGACCAGCTCAGTACCTTGGTAAGAGAAACCAGCTTTGATGAGAATGGCCCAGAATCCGAGGAATTTGGCAAGAGCGTCCTGATTAGGGTTGTCCAGCAGATACGGATTGAACGGACCAGGATGCACCCAGTATCTGAACCCAATATAGCCCTGTTGACCAGCCCCGGCATTGATGCAGATAGCGAAGATCATGAACCCAACGACGGTCATGATCTTGATGCTTGAGAGCCAAAACTCGACTTCGCCGTAGCAGCTGACGGGGAACATATTCAATACGATGATGACGACCCAGAATACCGCGATGAAGATCGCGATTGGGATGGAAGAATCCCAATATTGAATGATCAGACCTGTCGCAGTCAACTCCAGCGCAAATGTCGACGCCCATGAGAACCAGTAAATCCAGCCCATCGCAAAGCCGAGACTGGGATCGACCAGGCGTGTCGCATATGTCGTAAATGCTCCCGGGACGGGAAGGTAGGTGGCTACCTCACCCAAGGCAACCATGATGGAATAGACGATTGTGCCCACGAACGCAAAGGCAATCAGGGCGCCCACGGGGCCTCCGATGGCGATTGAAGCTCCACTGCCGATAAAGAGACCTGTCCCAATGGCACCACCTATAGCAAAAGAAAAGAGAATAAGAATCATGGCCGCGAAGAAGCACACCCGGAGCTCTTACCCATTGCAATCATCTGTAAATGTCTGCTTTTGAGCTTTCGCTGCAAATCCGGTAATTGGCGCGTCTCGCCATGGTGTTTCTCTTCATCAAAGTCGCGTTCTGCTGTGGGCATCTTCTGACTCCAGTCTTCAATATCATTCTTTTCT
Source organism: Penicillium crystallinum (assembly GCA_027569675.1). NCBI lineage: Eukaryota > Fungi > Ascomycota > Eurotiomycetes > Eurotiales > Aspergillaceae > Penicillium > Penicillium crystallinum. Next base: position 81,555 of record JAPDKR010000055.1, read on the forward strand.
GTCCCAGCACCATAGCCAGTATGGATGACCTGGCCATTGGTGGCCATTATATTCGCGATCTCTAGGTCTTTCGGGAGAAGTGAGATCGCACGACAGGAATTTAAAGCACCTCGAGTTCCAAAATTCAAGATCGAAAAGTTCGACGGCCTTTTTCCGGTCATTTTTCTTATCTGAGCTTCTAGAAACAGCTTAGTTTTGACTCCACTGCTGGATTGGGATAAGTGGCCTTACCTTACACGGAATCCTTGGCGTATGGATCCGCAGCTAAGCGCAGCCCAGAGCGATTCATTACACATTGAGTGCGCCACTTCCATCGAATGCATACGCCAAGCTTTCAGGGACAATACGGGACTAGTCCGGATGTGGAAGTGGCGATATATAGATTGTGGATAGTTGAGATAAAAGGTCAGAAAATTTTACATGCAACGTCGCCATGTTAGTGATATGTGTGACTCACGCAATGTCTGCTACTTGCAACGCCTTGGACTTCTCTAAAAGGTCTCTGAACGAATATCATCCTGGGGACCCCGCGATTCCGGGAAGAGGCATCTTTGGGGTCCACAAACTGAGCTCAAGGGCAAATACGAGCAGCTTATTGGGGTGCGAAAGATCGATAAACTATCACCAAAGCTTATTTTCGTGTTTTGATCGATGCAATGCGACATACTTTACTATCCGATGTCTCCATAGTGAAAGCACGAGCCAATTAGATCCCTTGTATTGTAAGTCGCTCTATGGGGAAGTGAGACCACCCGGCTTCTTGTGTAAACTTCATGAAATAGGCACGTGTTGGAAGCAGGTGCTTCGATTCACTGCGAGAGTGTCCAAACATACTGAGTGTAGACTGACGAATGGCAATTCACTTGTGACTCGGGTTGTGGTAATGAAGATTGAGTCTTGGACAAGGACATCTAGGCTCTCACTTCAAAGTTTGTTGGACCAGACCCCAAATGGACTGTTTTGGAGATTGGGCTATGTGGCATTATATGTGTTACTTATATAGATATCTACGAATGGGTTGAATGCAATTCGTTGAAGTTATTTCAACGGTATTCTGCTGATGTGTTGTAAAATCCATTCGGTGGACATGACATATATATATCGGAGGTGCTCATAAAAGTATACGATGGAGAGAGCAACATATCACATTAAAAAATCTTGTTCAACTCCCAACACTCTCGGATCCATCATAGAAAAATGTACATACATAAGCTAATTTTACTTCGCGAGAACATTCTTGCGAGAGTTTACCCAGCACAACGTTCCCCAACAACGGACAAAACATATATCCTTAACAAGGCCAAAACCAGGGAGCTCGGTCACACTCTGCGTTGCGTAATCATCCCTACAACACACCACAGCCATCATTTCCACCGTCCCACTCTACAGAATGATGCAGAGTGATACAAGGAAACTTACCACCCTTCCTCATAACCCAACGTTGGTCGCACATGGAAAGAAGTCCGGGAGCACTGGCGCCAGTGGCCTTGGTATAAAGACATGCATCACTTTTCAGCGGCGTTATTTTACACATTACCTACACTTCCTTGAGGCTCCATGGCCCACCGCACTGCACACTTGGGAACAGACCGGCTCTGGTCTGTCTGCTTATAGATCCGATCGTTATGTATAATGATAGATGGGGTGGAACACCGCATTAAGAGGATGTCTTGTTGTGGTCGGAAGGTCCTTGAATGCGAGGATGAACCCCACTGATAATTTGCAGCAGGCCCCAAATTTGTCGGACATAAGTCATTGCGAGTGACCAGAAACCCAATTTCTCTACCTGCTCATCAGTATTCCGGCTTCTACCACAGTTTCCACTGCCCCCAAAATGGCTCTTGAGGTTACCCCCGAGTCGAAGGCGGAAATTTCAGAAATCATTGAGGCATTTCTTGTGAACATTGGATACAGGTCATCGCCGCTCAAGATAGATCAAGGGATAGATCATGAAGTGAAGACTCATTTCAAGAATAATGGCTTCTCGGACGAGTTCATATTCAAGATCGAGACCCAGATCAAGACTGGGGTTGGAATTGCTACCACGGCTTTCTGATCTACTCCCGTCGAGATTCAACGCACGGTAGCAATCTTCACTACATATTGCCTCATTATAGACGACTTTGCTCAAGACCCCGAGTTTAGATATCACCTGAAGCAATTCAATATCTGCCTCCTCGCACGACAGCCCCAAGAGAATCCGGTCCTTCGGTGCATGGCTGAATTCCTGGGCTCTTTCTATTCTCTCTTTGGGCAATTTTCCACTGATATGATTATCAAAGACTCGTTGTAATTTATCAGCGCATGTTACGTCGAAGCAGAAAACGAAAACTTCAATTCCCAGCGGAGGCATGCCAGTTCCCCTACTATTTTCGTCTCAAAGTAGGCGTGGCCGAAGCTTACTCGTTCATCCTGTTCCCAATCGCTCAATTCTCTGAATTGGAATGCCTTAAATACTGCCTGCCGGTAGTGCCATATCTGACACGTGCGTTCAATGGTGTGAATGATATCATGTTGTTTTACAAAGAGCTTGCTGGGATGGAAGAGTGTAATTTCATCGCCAATTCGGCTCTGTGCAAGGGATGAAACAGATGGAGGCTTTGAGTAAACTATGCGAGAAGATGAGCGAGGTTGTTTTGGACTTTGTGTAGGCTTGGGAAGGTGCATCTCGGGTTATTTGAAGCTATAGAGTCTTTCATCCAAGGATATGTCGCATATCATCTGGTGCAGGCACGTTATAGGATGGAAGATTTGGACATAAAGCTTGTTCTTGAGACCAGAGAGAAGTGCAAAGCCTCGGTTGTGAGCAAGGAATAGATTATGCTTAAGTTCATTTCTATTATTCAAGATTCCAAGACTTGGAAGTAAGTGCACGATTACTCATTCCTCAGTAACAGTAATTATAATGAAGATTTTGGATCTTTATATTTTGCTCACATGTTTCTATCACAAATCTGCATTTCAAGGACAAAAATTCTCAATGCTCGTGGTGCACAGGTCATCCCAGTACAATAGCTCCAGCATTGCCCGGAAAACAAGTGCAGGGCTTTTACATGGCACCACATGTGCCTGATAACAATGAGACATAACTTGGATTCAAAGGTACTATGAGATCGGTTTGCCAAATTGCCATCACCTGTTTAAGAAATGTGGAGATTTGTTGAGGGCCTTGGAGTTCAGGCTGCCACCTGGGTTGTTTAGACTTAGTTTCCTGATAGTTTCTTCCTTTGTCAACTCCCAACATCACTGGTTTTCCTCCTTCCTCCTCCCCAAGAAGATTTCACTCTTTGATGGCTTCAGAATCTGAAGTTGCTATACAACGAACACACTGACAGGGCTTCAGCTCACCTCAGGTATAAGCACCCGGGGGGTTAAACTCTGTATACCAACACCAAGGGGGGTTGGGTATACATTGTGCTTCTTGGTGTTGAGAGTTACTAGGCATATGCTTGCATGTCTTGCATGTGGAAGTGGCCTCTGCGCAACGACGATATAGGCAGTGCACCCTCCCTCTTCCCGACAGGAAAGACAATCTGCACATCAATTTTCATATAGCGCAATAAGCGAAAATATTTGATAGCCAAGGCAGAAACAAGCATGACAGCAGAATTTTCTCGCACAAACTACAAGCACGAACACACTGGTGGTGTTGTAAGCTTGAAGTTCACAAACGTAATACCTTACATGAATACAACACGTAAAATACCGCACTGTATGAAAAGAAACGGAAAACAGGCGGAATACACGAATATGTACCATTTTGTTACATGCACGAAAACGTATGTACCCATAATGGAAGGCATGTCACTTCTCAAAGTTTTAGCTACCATTTGAGATCGAACAAACAAGCCTTCAACGCCGGACGCCTATTTCAGGGACGACCTAATCAAACCGAGTATTCATGGTGGTTTGGGACCATTGGCCCAGCAAGCAAAACCCGAAGAGCCCGAGCACAGGATCAAGGGGCCCCTCAAAATAAAGTAAAATTATTACGGAGTTCATACGGGGCACTAACCTCAAGTCATTTTCATCATTGGACCTGCAGAATCTTCAATATCACCGATATCGGCTAATTCCCGTACATATACCAAGGTATTTGGCTCTAATCAAGATCTTCAAGCCAAATTTATGTCCAAGACATAATCATCTTTCGCCATGGCATCGACAGAGAAGGATATTTCTCATGACCTCGGTGCTGAGAATCCAAGTCTGTCTGAAAAAGAGCCAGAGTCGGCACACACATCAAAGGATGCAGCAGTGGCAGATGGGGACAACAGCCCGGATCAGCAGCCCATCGATAATGAGGCCCAGGCTGGTGTGCAGGGAGTCCAAGCTGCGGCGGCTGTATGGACGAAGGCTCATTTGATCCTGGCATACGCAATGTGAGAGTTCATTGATCACACAGCCAGCACATTGAACCTGATTACTGACTTTGTTCGACTTTAGTATCTGGTTCATCTATTTCGTAACCTCCATCCAGGAGGTTGTCATCAGTTCTCTCAACCCATATGTGACAAGTGCTTTCCAGCTCCATTCTTTAACGGCTGCAACGAGTATCATGGCGAACATCATTGGCGGCCTGAGTAAAATTCCTCTGGCAAAAATATTGGACTCGTGGGGCCGTCCTCAGGGCATGAGTTTGATGCTTCTCATTTGGATTGTGGGCTTCATCATGATGGCTGCTTGCAAGAACGTGCAGACTTATGCGGCGGCACAAGTTTTCTCTTCCGTGGGGTAAGATCTTACGAACTCCAATGCCTTATCAATGGCAACACTAACTCGTGGAAACCTTAGATCTCAAGGAGTCAGTTACTGTTTGACTGTTTTCATTGCCGATACATCTGCGTTGAAGAATCGAGCCCTTATGCTGTCATTTGCCACCTCACCATACATTATCACTACCTGGATTGGCGGACCAATCTCCCAGAGCGTCCTCCAAGGCCCTGGCTGGCGATGGGGATTTGGAATCTTTACCATCGTTGTTCCAGTTGTTGTGTCTCCTCTATGTATCCTGTTCTTCTGGAACCAACAAAAGGCTAAGAAGCTGGGATTGCTCAAAACCAGTCATGGTCCTCCCACCTTGTCTGCGATCAAACGTTACTGCATAGAGGTCGACCTACTTGGAATAATTCTTCTGGCAGGCGGAATGGCCCTGTTCCTTCTTCCTTTTAGCCTTTGGTCATACCAAAAGGACCAATGGCGCTCGGCAATGATCATCTGCATGATTATTTTTGGTGGCCTTCTGCTCATCGTATTCGCTCTCTATGAGCGATTCTGGGCTCCAGTGACTTTCATCCCATTCAAACTTCTAATGGATCGAACTGTCTTCTTTGGTGGACTTATGTTCATCTTTGAATTTTTCAACTCGATGGTCTGGGGTAGCTACTTTTCATCCATGCTCCAGGTCGTCTGGGGATTGAATGTGACAGAAGCAAGTTACGTGTCGGCCATCTACAGAGTCGGATCCTGTCTCTGGTGTCTACTTGTCGGTTATCTTATCCGTTGGACCGGTCGCTTTAAATGGCTGGTAGTCTACTTTTCCTACCCTCTTATGATCCTAGGCGTCGGGCTCATGATCAAGTTCCGCCAACCGGATTCGGACATTGGGTATATCTGCATGACTCAAATATTTGTCGCCTTTGCTGGTGGAACCACTGTTGTATGTGGCGAGCTTGCTATGATGGCACCTTCGGATCACCAGCATATCGCTGTTGTTCTTGCTATTCTGAATCTATTCAGTAGCATTGGCAGTGCGGTCGGATCGACTGTCTCTGCTGCTATTTGGACCAGTGAGTTCCCGAAGGCTCTTGCCAAGTATCTGCCGACAGATGTGAGTGTCTTGTCTGTTTACTCGAGTCTCACGGCCCAGCTATCGTATGAATGGGGAAGCCCGACTCGGAATGCCATTGCGCACGCATATGGAGATGCACAGAGATATATGCTAATTACTAGTGTGTGCATGCTGGTGGTTGCTTGGGCCTGTGCTGCAATGTGGAGAGATATCAAGGTGAAGGACATCAAGCAGGTCAAGGGACGTGTGTTCTAGAGTAATCTGTTGTCGAAAAGAATCCCCATAGACAAGGATAAAGTTGATGGGTGTCAACAAAGGGAAGGATTGGTGGACTTGGATTCTATAGGTGGCAATGGAATGGTTCTAGATTTGTATATTTACCCAAATGATATGATATTGCTTTTATGATGCTACCAAATAAACGATCTAAGGGAAAAAAGAGCCACAGAGGCTGCTAGAGATCATACTGTCGTACACATGTGAGATAGTAAGAGCACTTGCTTTAGTGATATCGTTCTCCTTTATTTCTGAACTATATCCGTTTCCCATGAGGCCCATGCCTAGACAGCAACTGGGTTCGCATCAGCGCGTTGATCGTGGAGGACATGAAGATTGTATATATACATATCGATTTAGAGACTGGTTATGGAGATAATATTTTCTGTTCTTGATCTTGCCATTTGTATTGCAAAAGAACCTCACAAGAGGTCCGAAGTGTCCTATAGCCACCGAGCGATATTTTACTAAACGACAAAAGTTCAAGCCTCGTGCCCAGTCAGTAATTCAATATCTAGATACACATGGCTAAAACAGATGTGCACGTGCCCAGTTCCTTCAAATAGCCAAGTGAATCTGATAAACCGGGCTTGGAAATTCGTCTGAGAGGGGCCCTGCAAGCCACAGCAAAGGGTAACGCTTGTCAGAAGTAAAATGCGACAACGGCCAACAAGATATTCATCGCGCAATACGTTTACGCAATAAATCGTCTTAATAGGCTGGATAATAATTTCCTCCATGTTCACGAGTACTGGACTCGATCGTCCCCGAGTCCAGCCGATGACGGGTACCCAACCAATTCACTCATATGAGTGATTTAATGGCTATCAACTCGGTATTAAGCTCATCCATGGCGCTGCAGAATTTGAGTTGTCAGATACATACATGTTCCAAGGTCTGGATCATCTGATAATTTTAGCGGTTGAAATATACTCATCTGATAAGATCAGCGCCCCACCTCGTATTACCATACATTACGAAACTTTGCCGGTCACAACGGGTATTCCCTGGTATCGCCAGTTGAAAATCGGTTGAGCCCGACGCCAGGGCTTGTGTGATCGACACTTGCCGAGATGGCTTGGATATCCACCATGTTGTCTAGCTCGGGGTGGAGTTGGCGTTTAGCATTTAAGAAGTCATGACTGGCGTCTGGAACCCGCGCCTTCCGGCGCCCCCTGGGGTACTTACTGCTAAACCCTTTGCATCTCCACAGCAATCAAGTTATCCACCTCCGATATGCACAGAATTACCATCCACTCGATCGATGGACCAGTGTAGACCTACCGGCAAAGTCGTCGGGATCAGTGGCAACACCGTCGTCTCGTCCCCTTTCTCCTTTCGTACGTCTCCGTCAGTGGGCTTGGCTTCATATGAACTATGACTTTAAAAATCGACATATTAAATTTAAGTTTAGCCGGTATCCCGAAACATCATTTCCCAGGAGTATGCCAAGGTTTGGTAGAACTCTCTATTCGCTTGGGCCTCTGGGTAACTCGTGGCCTCCTTGCTCCGTGCCAAGGTTGCTGAGAAACGGCCAGTTTCGCCCTGAAGGCCTTTCGGGACTGATCGGAGGCTGTCTACGCTGAGAAGTTTGAGTCTTAAGCAAAACGTGCATTTTGAATTGTCAGGATCATAAGTCTGTTCAAAGTCCAAACAGCATCAAATTTTACCGAAATGACCAACGTAATTATCTGGAAATTAGAGGCACATGGCCAATCGTGTCTTGCATTGAAGGCCTAAGAAAGTATGTACATGTTTCATCGATAAAGTTTACTCAGAGAAAGGCTTGTTATCCGACCATTCTTCAAATGTAGTGTTTCCGGCAGCTGCAGGCATCTTCACCATGATGGGTGCTTTGACATCTTTGTCGACCCCAGTAATCTCAGGCTTGAAAACAATGCCTTCTTTGAGAGTCTGGAAGCCAAGTTTCTGATACAAAGGAACTCCTTCGACAGTTGACTCCAAATAAATTGGCAAATTCAACTGCTCTGCCAGATCCATTCCCCATTGCATGAGTTGTGCTCCAATGCCTTTGCCCTGATAGTCTGGATGGACTGCAACCGTGTGACAATCTATACTTGGGTCAATGCACAGTTATTATCAGCATGGGGGCTAGTGATCACTCACACACATGCCTCTTGGGACCGATCCATTTCTCCCTCTTCTCCCAGAGCTGTTCCAAGAACCCTTCAGCACGCTCTCTCTGGTTGCCCTCCAACCATCCGATCCATGGCTTCTGGCGTTCTTCGTCGGTTCTTTCCCGCCAGTAAACTTGCCATGTTGCCATGCCGGCAATTTTGCCGGTTTCAGTATCAATGCATTGGAAGGTGTGTTCCATGCTCAGACCTTTCCAGTACTCTAGAGTGCCTTCCGTATGAACCTTGCGGAAGGCCTCATCGTTGACATCGCTTCCGGGGTAGATGAGATCAATGATCAATTGGCCTTTGAAAGCAGCAAACCAGACATCGTAGATAGCCTTGATATCGGGAAGAGTGGCAGGAACGACAACAAAGCCCATTGTGAATGTAGATAGTAGAAGGTAATCACAGTTGAGAAAATGTGCAAAGGATTCGAAGCATGTAAATTGCAGTGTATGGAGTATGGTATTTGCATTCAACAAATAACTTGGCGCCAAGACTCCCGAAATCGGATCTGATAAGACAAGGTTGCATTGGATCCGGCTAAAGTTACGTACGTAATTTCGAGGTTGGGGGGCTGTAATTCCGCCGGCTCGGATGTCTGTTGATTATATTGATACGATCAGCTCTAGCTCCTGTTGGGGCTTTTTCGGCTGACTTTTTCTCCCTCTTCTACCTCCCTCTTCACTCAAACCTCAGCCCAAACTATACAAGTTGCCATCATGCCTGCTCTCGAAGAACAACCATACAAAGTCCTCATTATCGGAGGCTCGTATGCCGGTCTAGCGGCAACTCTGAACCTTATTGACCTGTGTCACGGCCGAAAATGTCGATTCAACATGAACGAGAAGGATCAGGCTCCCGAAAAGAAGATTCCTGTCAAGGTGACGATCGTGGATGAGCGTGATGGGTATTGTATGCTTTAATCTCTGAGAAACAATGCAAATTATATCGCTTATCGAAACCACTTAGACCACCTGATCGGATTACCACTAGCCATGGCGTCCAGTACCGATGCAAGCACCTTTTGGAAAAAGTTCGAGGATATCCCCGCCCTCCAAAACCCGGATATCACACACATCCAAGGACGAGTGGACTCGATAGACTGTGAGTCTAAGGTCGCACGAATTCACCAAAATATTGGGAACAACGGACATAAGATTGTGGAAGAAACGTACGATTACATGGTTGCTTGCTCAGGCTTGCGGAGAGAGTGGCCCAGTGCGCCAAAATCTTTCACTCGGGAGGCGTATCTCAAGGAAACGGCCAAATCTGTACACACCATCGAGAACGCTGCAGAGGGTGTGGTCGTGATTGGAGGCGGTATGTAGAACTATCCCCCTTTTGAGCACTTGGAATTGATCGATATCACAGGTGCTGTTGGCATTGAGATTGCCGCCGAGATCAAGATGCTCCAACCACAAATCAAAGTGACTCTCATTCACTCTCGTCAACAGTTGCTTTCATCGGAAGATCTCCCGGACGAGTTCAAGGATAAGGCTCTCGAGATGCTGAAAGAGTCGCAGGTCGAAGTGGTTTTGGGAGCACGCGTCCAGGAGACAGCCCTTGCAGCTGACTCCACCCCAGCCAAGTACACCGTTAAGCTCTCAAATGGTCAAGAGCTTACAGCTGACCATGTCATCAATGCTGTATCGCGGTTTACGCCAACATCCTCATATCTTCCCAAGGGTGCCTGTGACCCCGAAGGGTATGTCCGTATTACACCCGGCCTCCAGTTTGCCGCAGATGTGCCAAACAAGGAATATCACTATGCTGCCGGCGATATTGCCTCCTGGTCGGGTATTAAGCGTGGCGGAGCGGCGATGCACCAGGCTCATTATTCGGCTGTCAACATTCATCAGCGGATGATGATGGATCGATACAAGACAGAGCCCAAGTTCGTTGAGTTGGTTGAGGTCGCCCCAATGATGGCTTTGGCTCTTGGAAACACGGCTGTTGGATACTTCCCCGTCATGGGACTATCTTCGGGCGACGAGATTCGTAACATGTTCTTCAACGATGATCTAGGATACTCCAGTAAGTCAATGAAGCGTATATTCAATGTTTCCAGCAGGGCTAACCAAAACAGTTTGTTGGAAATGGATGCGCTTGGGGGAAATGACTGAATAGATGCTCAAATTGGTAACCATAGGGAATATTCATTCAGTGAGATTTATAGTTAACTAGTTATGTACACAAATTGTTGAGGGCCTTGGAGTTCAGGCTGCTACCTGGGTGTTGTTTAGACTTAGTTTCCTGAGATACATCCTTTGTCAACTGCCAATATCACTGGTTTTCCTCCATCCTCCTCCCCAAGGCAAATGTCTAGCTTCAAAAAGTGAGATTAAACTATATAATTCTATATAAAAGGGAAATTTGTCTATTTTTCTTCTCATTCCAACTCAACAATCCACTGCCTGGTTCAAAGCATTCACCCTGTAAGTTTCACTCCGTTCGATCAACTGTGCGTGAGTGCCTTGCTCAACACAACGCCCATCCTCAATCAAGAAAATAACATCCGCCTTACGGATTGTGTATAGGCGATGCGCAATTGCTATCACCGTCATATTCTTGGTAGCCTTTTCCAACCCATCTTGAAGCAATCGCTCAGACTCAGCATCCAAGGCACTGGTTGACTCGTCCAGGAGCAACAGCTTCGGTCGTCGGATGAGTGCTCGGGCAATAGCCAATCGTTGTTTCTGACCGCCAGATAGACGATCACCGTTGGGTCCGCAGTAAGTGTCGTATCCATCCGGGAGCTGCGTAATGACATCATGAATATTTGCCAATTGACAGGCTTCTTCAAGCTCGGATTGTGTGACTTCTTGACCGGGTTTGGCACCAAGAGCAAGATTGAAACGAATAGTTCCTTCAAACAGAACGCTCTGCTGTGGTACATATGCAATGGAGTCACGGAACGAGATATCACCGTAGGCGACATCTCGACCGTCAACGTGGATAGTGCCGGATTCGGGAGAATAGAGACGCTCGACAAGGGAGATGATTGTGGACTTCCCGGCACCGCTGGGCCCAACCAAAGCGGCAAACTGACCCGGTTTGACACTGAGATTCAACCCGTGGAGGATACGAGTATCTGGCCGGGCGGGATACGCAAAGCGCACCTGATTGAAAGAGACGCTGATACCATTGCGAGTGTCATCGGTCTTCTCACGAGCTGATGCCACTGCCTCAATATCATTTGGGGACTGCGATGATTGAATAGCCAGTGCTTGAACAGGGGCTGACAGCTTTTTCGTGGATCCTAGGTCAAGCAGGTTCAACAACCGCCGGGTTGCCTGGAAAGCACGCGAAACATCAGGTGCCAGTGCAAACATCTGACCCCATAACTGGGAACTGACTAGCAGCGCGAGTTGGACAATGAAGAATTGTGTCTGGGAATAGTATCCTGCAATGATGTTTTTCGCTCCCCACCAATATGCTAAGGCATATAGGAAGTTGCTAAGACCATACCCGATGGCAAGCCAAAGATTGGCCCAGGCACTTTGACGGGTGATCTCCTTCATGGGACCCGCTAATGAGCGACGATACGTTCCAATAATCTCATGTTCCAGAGAGAGAGACATCACAGTCTTGATCGAGTTCACGGCTTCCACTGTAATTCCAACCGAGCGGGCGAAGGCCTCCAGGTGACGCTCTTCAAATTGCGCCAATGAAGTAACACGCATCCACCCAGCAGCGAGGAGTAAAGGTACAACTGCTAGGCAAACAATAGCGATGCGCCACGCAATGATGTGGCTCATGATTATTGCAGCAAACAGGTTGATTAGAATTGATAGAATCGTGCAGACGACAGAGCCAGTGAGACCTGCGAGAGCATTGCTGTCTTTGGTGATCAAGGAGAGCAGTAATGATGGATTTCGATCATTCGATTCGTGCCATTGGAGACTCTGCTCGAGGATAGACCGCAGTGAGAGCACTCTCACTTTATAGATCACATTCTCTGCCATCCATCCAAATAGAGACCAACTCACCAAGTTAGCAAAGAACTCAATGATGGCTAGCACAAAGAACATGAGCCCATAGAATTGTCCAGCATCGCGGATACTCTGGGGTTCTTCACAGCCACTCAGCTTACCCACGACATTGCCAAAAATGACAGCCGATGCGCAGTAAGTGCCACCAATGACAACAGCACCCGCTACGGCGAAGACCAAAACAAAAGCATACGGTCGGAACATGGAGGCCATTGAGCTCACAGTTGTTGTGAATGGCCTTTTGGTATCGACAACGCCCTTGCTTTCGTCGGATTTGGAGTCTTTTTCTGCGGGCTCGTCGGTTTTCTCTTCTTTGGACACAGAAAGAGTATGCTCGGCCTTTTCTGTTATTTGTTCCACAGGCGACACAGATCGAGTCGATGTTCCTTCCTGGGTACCCTCGACATTGAGATTTTGAAGACGAACTAGCTCTGCATAGGCACCATTGGCCTCTAACAATTCTGCATGAGGGCCTTGTTCAACCAGCTTTCCTTGTCTCATGACAATGATGTTATCGGCGTTTCTGATTGTGGACAGTCGATGCGCAATTGTAATAACAGTTCGCCCGACGGCCACACCTTCCAAGGCTCTTTGAATGCGCATTTCGGTCGCAGAGTCCAAGGATGCTGTAGCCTCATCAAGAATAAGGATGCGGGGGTCTTTCACCAAGGCTCTGGCCAAAGAGATTCGTTGCTTTTGTCCACCACTGATCAAGTTCCCGCTAGAACCGACTGAGGTGCCGTAGCTTTCTTGGAGCTTTTCAATAAACCCATTGACATCAGCCAACTTCGCGGCATTTTCAACCAAGTTTGCTACCTCTCGTGCCTGTTCACCATGCTGTAGAGAGGCGGGCTCTAGGCCTTGGCCCTCGCTCACAGCGGTAGCAATTTCAGCTAGCGCAGTGCCAGTCAGAATTGATTGGAGATGGTCGTGTGCCGGTGAATTGATTAAACCGAGGGCAATGTTTTCAAAAATTGACCGATCCAGAAGACAAGGTTCTTGCTGGACAAGACTGATGTGGCTCCTCAATGCACGAACATTGAGATTTTTGACATCATGCCCATCTAACAGGACTGTTCCTTCGGTCGCATCATAAAAACGCGTTACTAGACCCGCAACTGTAGACTTTCCGCTACCAGACAAGCCGACAATCGCAGTTTGCTGCCCGGCAGGGCAGGACAGTGACAGATCCTGAAGAACCGGCTTATCGGGACGAGAAGGGAAACGAAATGAAACATTGCGTAATTCCACATGGCCCTGAACTTCCGACAGTGTCTCTCCAATATTTTGTGCGGTGCCGTCAATCTGAGAAGGGTGCTCGATGTCACCTTTGAGCTTGGTGAAGGCGACTGAGGCGGCATCGAAGCTTTGGATGAAAGGCGCTACCGTGCTGAGGATCAAGGATGCTAAAAGATAGAGCTAGTCAGTCAGGGATTCGACTTGATTTCAGTGAACAGATACTTACCATCCACTAGAATAAAGATGACTGTGTATGTGGCTCCAACTGTCATACCGCCGCTGTCGGATTCCACTGAGTCTGCGATTTGCCTGGACCCTTGCCAAAATGCCAATGCATTTGCCGAGAAAGCAATGAAGTAAAGCAAACCCGCCTGTGTGGCTGTAGCAATTGACTTGCGAATGCCGGCTACCCTTGACGGATTTAAGAACTCAATAAATTTCTCCTCAAGGCGTGCGTTAGCTGAGAAAGCATGCACCACCATTGTGTTGGAAAAGGCTTCCAGCGCCACAGAAGATGCTTTCGTCATGCTATCCAACGCACGACCGAAGTATTTTTGCACAAAGTATCCTCCCAATAGGGACATGATGAGATAGGCAGGGGTCAACGAGACCAGCATCCCGGCCAACTTTGGATCCTTAATGAAAGCTACAATGTAGGCGGTCACAAAGAAAGCCAGACTATTGATGACAATGCCGACCTTTTCGGATGTTCCTTGTTGCACAGTAGTGATATCCCCTGTAATTCTCGATGAGGCTTCACCCGCCGGAAGATTGTCGAAGAAGGCAAGGTCTTGACGGAGGAGGGCTTTGAAATATTTCTCGCGCAGACGTTGAGCCAGTCGCTCGCCTGTCAAATTCCAGCTGAAGACATAAATGTATATCAAGACGAGGTAAGCAATTCCGATGTAAACAATCATCAAGACCTTTTGGTTGATTCCGTCCTGGTATGATTCGGCATTGGAGCTGTTGACGTTGCAGGTTGTTGAATTCATCTCATCTACCAATTGACCAAACACAATGGACATGATCGGAAAAGGAACCCCGGAGGCAATTGCAGAGACAAGACCTAGCACAAGAAGTGCAATGTCCGATTTGCTGGGCTCGCCATAGACGAACAGGCGAAAGAAGACAGCTTTCTCCCTCCACTTGGACGAATTAGTTTTGGAACCCAAAAGATCCAGGGGTGACTTACGCTGCGCTTCTGCGCCGGTGCATCTTCAGCAGCGGCCATAATAAAGGTTTTGGATGTAGACGTGAATGAAAGAGAACATTGAGAAAGATCTTTAGCATTATACCGTAGGGCAGCTCGACAGAAATCCCATGGAGGCCCACTCGCCGAATGACACGATCAAAGATTTGGCAGCGAAAATCCGACGTCGGACGTAATAATTTTTTATCAGATCAAATTCAATCAAATTCAAAAATACATCGCCAAGAGTCAAGCGTATTTATGAATTATCTTTTTTTTCTTTGCAGGTCTTGGACGTTCTGGGGAGGCGGAGAATGTCGGGTCTGAGTATGCGTCGGTACATACCCTTCGTCCGCGACAAAGATGGTAACTTAGACATATTTCCAAGACCATAGCGTCGAACTAGTAATATAAAATCATGCTGATCTCTGTCAATATCCACAGCGACGTCCTCCGCAGTTATCTCGGACTGTTATTCCCGGTGGTATTTGCCTACTGTAAATCTTTACTATATAGGGTAGGTATGGGTTTCCTCTACATTCAATCCTCAAATTCAAAATATCGGGCCCAAGGGGCCCCGGCGCACTGTCTGAATCTGATTAGATTACGCTTTGGTCTGGTTACGGAGGGAATTTACTTGGAAGCATTGCTGGGAATGCGGGAATTTTCACAAAAGTATATTTACATGAGATTATCACAGCTTCAACGCGCGGAACGGATTGCGATCGAGAGTATCGGACCCGTCAAAGCGCAAGGGCGCAACATGGAAGAACTTTTCTCTGCTACCAAGGATGAGGGCGGACCGTTTGTGAGGTAGATCGACCAGCTTGGCGAAATTCATCCCTGTAGCATGGTCGTAGGTCAAAGGGGCGAGATTCGAGTATTTTGGCTCCCCAGTCACGGTCTCCGTGCGTGGATCATCGAGGAAGATGTAATGCATCAAGCCTGACCACCAGGCAATAGTGCGATGTGGTCCTCGGAAGCGTTCATCGCCAACTAGTGAATGGCGACCTCTGTCCCAATCGCCGGCATCGTAGTATGCACCAAGATGGTCCTCCTGTGAATCTTGTCAGACACGAACAAGTTAATTAACAGAATAGCGATCATACCTTGGCCCAGTATATCTCATGGTAGGAGAAGAAAGTGTCGTTGAACTTAGCAAGTACAGCGATCTGATGCGGATCCTCCTGAATTTTGCGCAGATATTCGCGATGTTGATCGAGCGTCCCTGTCTCGTTCCACCCTTGAGCTACCCGAGGATCGTTTTGCCATTTATTAAAGAGTCCCAGGTGTTCGGCATTTGTGTAATCGAGTGCATGGACTGAGAAAAACTCATTCAGGTGCGGGATGTAGCGGCTGTAGATGCGCGAACCGGGAGCTGGTTTGGGCGGCCGTACAGGATGAAGGGCATGTACCCGGGTTTCGGGGAAGCCAGTGGTGACAGTGTGTTGACGGGGACGCGAAGGGTAATTGCTCAACGGTTTGCGCATGTAGCTGTAGATTCCCGTGTCAGAGACCCATGCTGGACGAGTACCGAAGGGTGACCCGGCTCCTTGCCAGAAGTTGCTGCGGGAAAAAACTAGCTGGTCGACATGACTAGTGGATGTTGGGATGGGCTTTCCTGGGGCAGCGGATGGCTCAGGGTGTGCGGTGGCCAAGCCTACACCCAGCAGCTCACGTGCAAGTAGCTCCTTTCCATGACCGATTAGAACTGCACGGAATATCTCGAAGTCGCTGCGAAGGGTCTCAATAGCGTGGACCACATTCCAGATCTGGCCCACCGTTGGCGTTTCCAAGCCTGTCCACGTAATGTAGGTGACTGGACTTCTCTGTGCGCGTGCCCAGGGGGAATTGTTCCCCTCATCTGGTGTGGAGGAAGGATTAGGCTGTGCCAGGTCTGTGAAGTTCAAGGACGAATGATCCAATGGCTTTGGAGGAGAGATGCCCTCATCTCCACGGGGAGATCTCAGTAGTTGGAATTTGCGAACATTCTGCTCAGTTGATACAATATGCAATTGGTAGGTCGTTTTGTATGGTTCCGGCAGCCGCACCAGGGGCAGAGTATTCAAAGACATGACGATGACAATGCGATGTTGTACGAATGCAGAAGAGGAGCACGAGGGAATAAGTAATCAGATACACAATCTCGGTCTTGACCTTCTCATCCGCGGTATACTCCGACTCGGGGACTTCGTGAAGACAGGCAACTGATCGTCATCTTCTGTGTCTCATGTCCACCAGGCATCGGACTTGGTTGATACCTTGGCTGCCTCCAGTCCGCTCTGTACCTCGGCGTCGGCGTTTGGCAACTAGTAACAAGTGTAAAATTCAGACTCCGCATCCTGACTCCCACGAAATTGCAACGAAACTTTGGGTTCATCAATATCACCAATCTAATCAATCGAGAAATTCATATCCGATGTCGCAGTCTGTCGAATTACCCGTTTGGCGGATACTTCCACTCTCCGAAAGTATAACTCTTCAGATGTCGATCGCGATAATGGTGACAGTAATCCAGCAAACGAGGAACCACGAGGGAGTAGTTATGAATATGGATTCAAAGGTTTGGTCGTCTGGAGTAGATTTCGGTGCCAAGAAGTACCCACGGTGGCAGTGCTAAGCGCAGATCTGCCCAGATCTGGGCAAATCTGGGCAGGGTCTGTATGTATGGTAATGTATTACGCGCTATGTATGGTATTAATTGTTTTTACCATACATACCATCTGTAAACGGATTGAAGTATACAACGACTCCATAGCAACATTCGCAATGAAATCTCGGCACCTGGTCGGATTGTTTTTGCCCGCAGTGGTTCTATCTGATGAAGCTACGGGGCTAGGTGCTAGGTGCCAAGGACCTCTGTGACGATCAGCATCTGATAAAATTGAAGCAGATAGCTGGTACTGGAGTTCCCCCCGACCAGAAACCTCCTTGAACTCACTTTCTTTTCCCATTGTGAATATTCTCGGGTCATGGGTGAGTATATTGAGCCCAGTGCCACGACGTGGGCCAGTGAAGAGGCGAAGAAGCCACATGATGCTGCCTGGCCTGACCACATGGTCGTGTCTTTGCCTCCGGGCGCTAGGCACGAGGAAGTCATTGTTCTCGCCTGGACCCTTCTTCTCTTTCGTGGATCAATAAACAGCGAAGACGGCGGCTTTTCCTGGACAAAAGAAGGCATTTGCCAGACATGTCTCATTTCCGACTTGGTCGGAAGGGAACATAGCTCGTTCAGATCTGCTTTGGGGGCAATTCGAGAGCGGGGTCAATTCGATGGAGGAATTTCAGATACTTTGGTGTTTAGGAATGCTTCCCTTGAGACCAAGGTAAGAGATCCAGACTTCTGTTTATGGCCCAGAGTGCTAACTTTATCAGTGGACATTTGCTCTGGAAGCAAACTTCTCACATGATGCTATGTATATTCGTGGAACTCCACGGCATCCAACGGCCACCCAGCCCGTCGAAGCAGTTCTGCCTCATGTCCTCGAGGACATTCTCCTCTCTATCGCCACCGATATCGATCAGCCCATCGCTAATGCTGTCCAAATTGGGCAACAAGAGCTGTCACAGCTATGGAAGTGGAACGGGCAGTTGCCCCCCACTATGAACGACTGCATCCAGAATATTATTAGCGAGAAGGCTCGAAATCAACTGAATCGCCCCGCAGTCATCTCATGGGATGGAGAAATGACCTACAAGCAATTAGAGGAGCGGTCAACAAATCTGGCTAAGCATCTTGTCAGTCTAGGACTGCAGGTTGGCAAGGCCGTGCCTCTCTGCTTTGAAAAATCCATGTGGACAATTGTTGGTGTTCTAGCAGTAATGAAAGCTGGTGGTGCCCTGGTGCTCATGGATCCCAGCCAGCCTGAGGGGCGATTGAACACCATCGCCACCGAGGTCGAGGCTAATCTTATCCTGACCTCAGAATTGCAGGCCGACCTCGGTATGCGCATTGTTCCAGGGGGAAAACAAGTGACTGTGGGCCCTCTGATTGATCGAAACGAGTTTGATTCGATACCCGTGGATTTACCTGTGGTTCCAGCATCATCAACCCTTTATATCCAGTTCACCTCCGGTAGTACCGGCAAGCCCAAGGGTGTGGTCATCTCTCATTCCAATTATACCAGTGGTGCAATACCCCGCGCGGCAGCTGTGGGATATAAAGAACATTCCCGGGTGCTGGACTTCCCTTCCTACGCCTTTGATGTTAGCGTTGATTGCATGTTGTGCACTCTAGCCAACGGAGGTTGCATTTGTGTACCCTCGGAAGACCAGCGAGTCAACGACCTCAGTGGCGCCATTCGTGCGTTGAACGTGAATATGGCCCACATGACACCGTCAGTCGCGCGTGTCCTGGCTCCTGACATCATGCCTTTGCTAGAGGTGATTGGCCTCGGCGGCGAGGCAATTTCCTCTAGTGATGCAGCTGAATGGGGCCAACATACGAAGATTGTCATCGCCTATGGTCCGTCGGAGTGCACTGTCGGTTGCACAATCAACAACGATATCCCTCCTGGACGATCATACACTAGCATTGGACAAGGTGTCGGAGGTACCACGTGGGTTGTAGATCCATCCAACCATGACCAACTGATGCCGATCGGCGCAGTGGGTGAACTTCTTGTTGAAGGGCCTGTGGTTGGAGATGGATATCTCAACAATCCAGAGAAAACTGCTGAGGTATTCATCAAGGACCCAGTATGGTTGTTGGAAGGCGGCGGAGATGTGCCAGGTCGCAACGGCCGTCTCTACAAGACTGGCGATCTTGTCAGATATGACCCTGATGCCTCCGGTAGTGTTGTTTTCATTGGTCGGGCCGATCAACAAGTGAAGCTACGTGGTCAGCGCGTGGAACTTGGCGAGATCGAGCACCATGTGCGAAATTATCTTCCTGCTGGAGCAAGTGTTGCGGCAGAAGTGATCTTCCCCGGGGGCAAGAAAGCTGATGCCACATTGATTGTCTTTGTGGCCGAGGAAAAAAGTGAGAAGACCGGCACAATCGGCGAGATCACCTCTTTTTCGAGCTCATTCCAAAAACTGCTCCTTGATATCGATGATGTTCTCGCCAAAAACCTGCCCCGGTATATGATTCCCACTGCCTATATACCACTTAATCACATGCCACTCCTGGTATCACTCAAGACAGACCGAAAGCAGTTGCGTGCTCTTGGGAATGACTTGACGAGGCGGCAAATTGCAGAGCTCAAGATGTCCACGGTTGCCAAGATAGCACCACGGACAGCAATGGAATCCAAGCTTCACGATCTATGGTCAAAACTATTTGGAAATGAAACAGAGATTGGTGTCAATGATCACTTTTTTAGCCTCGGTGGTGACTCGCTGAAAGCTATGAGGCTGGTCGCTGCTGCACGAGAGCAGTCTCTCGCTGTCCAAGTCACTGATATCTTCCAATCACCTATCCTTGAGCACTTGGCCCTTAAAGTGAAAGATCTTGATAGTAACACTCCACTGGATGTGCTACCGCTTTCTCTGCTCCCGGCAGGATGGGAGACCGAAAACGCGCGGTCCGAGGTGGCTTCACTTTGTGACCTTGATCCAAGCTTGGTGGAGGATGTATACCCATGTACACCACTCCAGGAAGCCCTCATGGCTCTCTCAGCCAAGTATACGGATGCTTATGTGGCACAAAGAGTCATCGAGCTCCCGGATATTCAGACCGCTGAACGGTTGAAGTCCGCCTTTGAGCGTGTATCAACAGATGCGGCAATCCTACGAACAAGGATTGTACAGGTGCCGCGTCGAGGCCTGATGCAGGTTGTATTGAACACCAACACTCCGTGGACCAGAAGCTGCAACTTGACTGAATATTTAAGCAATGATACCCTCAGAGGAATGTCTCTCGGAACTGAGCTTGTTCGCTTCGCTATCGTGAGCGATGAGTCAACCGGCAAGATGCACATCGTTCTGACCATTCACCACGCCCTTTACGATGGGTGGTCGATGCCATTGATCGTCGACCGGGTGAATCGTGCCTATCGTGGCGAAAGTATCGGCAGCCCAGCACCATTCAAGAACTTCATCAAGTGGCTCGGTGACACTGGCGGAGCTTCCTCTGAGACATATTGGAGGGATCATCTCCAGGGCGCCACAGCACTCCAGTTCCCTCTTATTCCGCGCGCTGGATATCAGGCTCGTGCTGATTCACTACTGGAACATTATGTCAACCTTCCGCAGGCATCATCGAGCTCCACTACAAGTATTGCAACCACCATCCGAGCTGCTTGGGGTCTTTTGGCGTCGCATTACACGTCCTCTGATGATGTTGTATTTGGAGAGACTATGACCGGTCGCACAGCGCCTGTGGCAGCGGTCGAGGAAATTGAAGGCCCGATGATCACCACTGTTCCAGTCCGCGTTTGTATCGATCGCAAGGCTCGAGCCTCAAGTTATCTCCAGCAGATCCATGACCAAACCGTGGATCGGATTCCCCACGAGCATCTGGGTCTCCAGCACATTCGGCGCCTGAGTCCCGATGCTCGAGAGGCGTGTGAGTTGCGCACAGGCATTGTAATTCATCCCACAGTCGAGGAAAGTGCACCCTCTTTGAAAGAAGAGCCAGCTACTGCATTTGTCCCCACCAGTGAGGCGGAGGCCGCCCGCGAAGCATTGAAATTCAACTCGTACTCCCTTATGCTCGTCTTCACAGTTGATAGAAAGGGATTCCTCATTATGGCCAGCTTCGATTCGAAGACCATTGATGTTGCTCAGATGGAGCAAGCGCTCAAAGAATTTGATTGTTTGGTACAAAAACTCATCGAGGACCCGATGCAACGAATCCAGCACATCTATGACTCAACAATTGACATAGATCTCGCGGAACAGGATCGTCTAGCCAGATTGGGGCCAGCCAGTCTCCCCATGGAGGAGCCATACTTCAATGCCACAGCTACTTGGATCGTTGACCTCAGTGACAGCAAGTGTCTCGTACCACCAGGTGGAGTAGGTGAGCTGCTTGTTGAGCGCGAAGGCGAACTAGTACCTGATGATCTGGCTGTTAATCCCACCTGGCTGAAGCGACCGGCGAAACTGTTTGCGACAAATCAGTTGGCAAAATACACTCATGATGGTTCAATCATCATCATCCGTGCTAAGGACGCTCAGATTCATCAAGTCAAATCCCACAGCAAAACGTCCGGTAATGCTGCAGCCATCACGACGCCTGCACAGCAAAAGCTCCAGCAGGTCTGGAGTCAGGTACTAGACGTCCCCGCTGAGGACATCCTCTTGGATGACAACTTCTTTGATCTAGGGGGAGACTCCATTCGCGCGATGAAGTTGGTCTCCGAGGCCCGCATGGATGGTCTTCAACTGACCGTAACGACAATTTTTGATCACCGGACCTTATTCGACATGGCTGAACACGCGGTGGAAAGTCAATCGCCAGTCGGTGACTTCCAGCAATACGTACCATTCAGCTCCCTCGATGTGACAGATGTAGCTGCGTTCATCGACGAAATCACTCCATCGCTCGCCCAGCCCAAGTGGAAAATCATCGACGCCTACCCAAGTCGCCCGCTTCAAGAAATCGCAGTCCAAGGAACAGTTCAACTACCTCGGTATTCCACACGATATGAACTTTTCTACATGGACACCGTGGTGGATCGTGACCAACTTTTCCAAAGTTGCCAAGAACTGGTCTTCCGGAATGAGATCCTCCGAACTGTGTTCGTGGAGCATGAGGGTGTCTCGCTGGGAGTGGTAATCGACGACCTTCCCTGCCAGATAGTTGAATACGAGATCGACGATGGCGATGTCGAGGCTTTCAGCCGAAAACTCTGCGAGGTGGATGTGCAGTCACGCATTCCTCTCGGATCGCCATTCTTGAAATTCCTTTTCGTTCGGCACGTCGATGGACCAAGCAGTCTTATCATGCGCATTTCCCATGCGCAGTATGACGAGATCTGCCTTCCAATTTTGTTACAGCAGCTATCGGCCTTGTATGAGGGACGACAGGTACCAAAAAGTTTGCCATTTTCCTCATACGTCGGCCATGTGACTCGCACCAATCTCCCAATCAGCATTCCTTACTGGCGTCAACTCCTTCAGGGCTCATCCATGACAAAAATTCAACCCGAGATTCCCGTAGTGTCCGCGGCGCATTTTGCCATTTCAAAGGATGTCAACATAGCCGCGCGACCAAGCGATATCACGGTCGCAACTCTTCCTACAGCGGCTTGGGCACTGTGTCTTGCACGACGCCTCTCCCTTAATGATGTCACCTTTGGCGAGGTTGTGAGTGGCCGCAACATTGATCTGCCCAATGCTGATGCAGTCGTGGGACCATCATGGCAATATGTACCTGTGCGGGTTCAGTTTGTAGACGGGTGGAGTGCCATGGACCTGTTACGATTTGTCCAGCGACAACATCTCGAGAGTGCGCAATTTGAGGGAATTGGTCTTAGAGAGATTGTCAAGAACTGCACCGATTGGCCGGAAACAGTGGACTGGTTCGATTCTGTTGTACACCAGGATGTTGAGCATGTCGAGGATCTATCTTTCATGGCGGCCAGTAGTCGGATGGAGACGATCTATCCCCATTTTGAACCCTTGCGGGAGATCAAGGTCCAGGCATTCCCGAAAGGTGATACTCTGTGCATTGAGATTGTGGCAGTCGAGTCGTGGTCAGAATTCGCCGTTTCTTTGTTGGATGACATGGTTGACACTGTTGGACAATTGGTGAACCAGCTTCATTCCAAAATTATGTAGAAGGAACATCCACAATATCTATCTGGTGGAAATTTTGACTCGTAGTAATTGCAACAAGTTGTACCGAAGCATTCTGTGGAAAATATTTCCTTCCGAAATGAGGGGCTCTAGATAATGGGACTGCGTAGTTGAGGTATATACCTACATTGTATGTCAGGTCAAGAGTAGCAGACGCAAATTTACAAATTCTTCCAAAGCCGAGATATATTTTGCATCATGACAACCCACGAAATATTTGCGACGGCTTAAACGATCACGAAGTTTGATCCAGGCAGGGCGTTGGAATGAAGAGATCAAATGTAGAAGGGTTTATCGACATAGTATATCCATTTAGCCAAGGCGACTTCTGAAGCTTGCAATTGCATGGAGGGAAATATTGACGTTGCAAGTTGCCTGAATGGGTCAGCCTCAAGTCATGTGACCATCTGTCTCTCAATCTCCCGCTCTTCTTCAATAGCTATCCATGTCAATTCAATTATTCCTCACTGACCTTTTCGTGTGACTGTCGATCGAATCAAGAGCATTGGACATCAATTCAATGGCGATGGTTACCTAGCAGGTGGAGAGCTGACTAGGCATCCACGGGCCCGTGCGGCTGAATCATCTCTTGCGGGGCATCCATTGCCAAGTCTCTGCCTAGTTTGGAGGTGATAGACCAACTATTTATATTGGCATTTGCTCCAAGCTTCAACTGAGTATATAGTATCTCTCTACAAGATGCTTCGATCCTCAAGAAAGCGCCGCATGGGAGACTGGGAGCTTATCAAAGATGTTGTCCCGTCGTTACCTGCAGCTCCACTGACATCTCCGTTATTTACGGTCCTCCCCGCAGAGATCCGCAATCGCATCTACGAATTTGTGCTGGAGTCTGAGGATATTTCTGCAGATAACGCCCGGTCTGTCTATAAGCGGAATGCCTTCTACTACCGTCCTGGATACAAGCAGCCAAAGCGCATCCAGACTGCCCTCCTCCAAACGTGCCAACAAATCTATGCTGAGGCGTCACTCCTCCCAACAGCAGTCAATGAGCATACATTTTGGTTCTACCGGGCCCCACCACATGTTCACGATGCCTCCTCACCGGTGGACTATTTCTGCAAAATGACCCCAAAACAACGAGCCCAGGTGGAACACATCCACCTTTTCACCCAGCAGTATTTCCTGGAGGATGGTTCTTGGCCCGAGATATGGAAGGGGATGACGATAGGGCATGATGGGCACCGATTTAGAGGAGAGTGCAGGATCGCGCCGAAGAAAATGACGATTACCTTCCGCCATACAGACTGGTGGTTCTGGGAAAACAATGACCCCTTGGGGATCGATCCATTCCAAACTGGGCGAACGCACGCGGCCGATATGGACAAAGGACCTGGTCCAAATGTCATAGACAGGGCATGGGGCAACCAATTTACTTATGTTCCCTGTTTGAATGAACTTGTGATCGAGTTTGAGACCATCATGCGGAAAAGAGATCAATTAGACGACATTATCCGACGAGCGGTGCAGTGGAAGTTCCCCTTACAACCTAAGAAGGGTTGGTATTTGATTGCCGAACCTAAATCCAGATGCGCATATACTTGGGTTGGGGCGAAAGAGGCGGATCTGAAAAAGCAGAGACGTACTGTCCCGCGTCCGAGACACCCTGGGGCTGAGCCAGAACCACCGCTTCTCCAGGAGCAGGCTCCTGCGACGCCGACCCTAAAGCCATTCAATCCCAATGCTTCTGGCGGGAGTTCCGAAGTTGACTCAAATACGGAGCAGTTCTATGTTGTGTTCTTGACCTGGAGAAAGCAGCTAGTCCAGGAATAGGCCGCTGCGTCTGATCTTCAGCATCCACAGTCCTACAAATTCTTTCTCAACTACTGGGCTTCGGGGTCAAAGCTCTTGTAAAATACAAAGCGATGGTATGTTTATGATGTATCCTTATGAAATGTACATTCAAATAATCACGAATCAATTTGCGTCTCTTAGCATATCCTTCATTCAATGTACGATCCAAGCCTATATCTAAGTTATGGGAATCATGGCCTGCAAATTTCTGATGAAGACACACAGGTTGCGAATAAATGACATTTTCTGCGCCCTCACCCGAGACAATCTAAATAAGTTCTCAATCGTGTTCCTCGGGCTCAGGAGTTTATTAGCACCTCGGATCTTTGAACCATGCCCATTGGCAGTGACCACCACAATGCAAAAGACAAGCGAGGGCAAGTCTACAGATTTCGCAAAAACTCCCATGCCCTCCGCATACGCGATCGCTTGTAGCCCATCTTCTGATCGAAGCGGTAATTTCGATAGGAATCCACACCGCGCTCAATCGTCAGCGTCACCGGCTGCACCACCTCAGCAACAACACCCGAGCTAGCCCCTACAGCCACCATATTCCCCGTAGAATTCCCCTTGGCCTGCATCACAGCAAGTGCCTCCTTCGTCGTCTCCGTCTCAATAACCGTATTCGGCGTAAGAAGCGCCCCACTCAACTTATCCCTCACGGCATCCGAGAACCCAGAATTGAGCTGATGAATGAACTTATCGGCAACAGCAGCATGGGGATTCTTGGTCTTGAAGTGTTCGACAATAGTCGAGGGCAGCTTTTCATCCGGAACAACACCCTCGTGCGTTGCGAATGCGGTCGCCACGGCGCCCATATCGTCAAGACCCATGCCCAGACCCGCTGTGAAAACCTTGAGACACACGCCGATGAAGAGCGCTTTGCGACAGCCGTTTTTGAAAAATTCTCGTAGGTGCGGGTCATTCTTGACGCGGCGATTGATGTCTTCTTTGAGACGGTGACGGTTGATCGTCGTTACGCCTGCTTGCCAGACGTTTACTGTGGCGAGGGCGTAGAATGGGGTCATCAATGGTGCTAGGGTAAGACTGATGACGGCACCGGTTATGGCTCCTGCGAGTCCTAGTCGGTTTGAGCCCATCGAACGTGCGAGTTTCTTGTTGGACATGGATTTGCGATCATCTCGTACGTCGCGTTTGGTGCAGAGGTTTAATACCTCGCCCACCTTTCTGAGGGTGAGGCCCGACGACGGCATGGCTTTTGTTGAAGAGTATCTTGGTTTGTAGAATGTTGTGGTTTGAGTGTTAGCTGACTGAGAATGAATGTTCTGAGATGAAAAGTCTTGTCCTGCTGGATGGTTGGGTTTTATGTAGATGCAACAACAAGTATCTGTCAACAATTCGATACCCGGGTTGCTTCATGACGAATCTCATGTCGTGATAATCTGACTGCCTAACACACCTTCAATAAAAGGCTATGTCTGGCCCGAGTCTGATCGAGAATCAACGAGAACGAGTTTTTTTCTTCATGCAGATAATATCTGCCCCGAGTCTTGGTAATTCTATAAGTTCCTGTTAACATCTGTAGACATTCTTAGACCAATGCACAGCCCATCTTTAGGTCTTGGCATCGATTGGAGAACGTGAGACGTCTACATGCACGTAAGATGACGCGCATGGCCGCTCTGAGCTGCCGTTAACCCCATATTTAACAGTTTGAGGCCGTGCTGGGACTTGATCGGGGATTTGTAGCCTCATGGCTACATTGCTCTCCCTCGTATTCATAACATAACTCCCCCCCGGGGCATTGATCGAGTCATAAATTAAATTCCTAGCCGGTCGTGGCTCTGTCAGATATGGCTATATTGAATACTCGTAATTTCAGCTGAAGGCTGCAATGCTTTCTCCCTTTGAAAGACCGAGTAGGCTGTGCAAGAAATCAAGGAAATTTGACGGAAGATTCTAGCTCCAATCGGCATATCATGGTTCTGTAGGAGAATACGGAGTATCAAGTGATAGAGATGACCATTCGAATGATGCCTAGTATGTTTGACATTTGCTTATATCTGGACATTGGCGAGCGGCCATGATTGGCTTGCCCCAAAATTGCATTATTTCTTCAAGAAGATCTACTGGGCAGTGCTACTCGAGAATAAGAATAATCATAAAGCTACGTAAAGGCCAGTACTACAAACACTTCTGAAGCAAAACCGAGAAGGCTGATGCTGATAGGCTTGGTACTCTCAACACCGGGGTAATTGACTTGATTTCTGAGATTTCCATAGATACTGCTATTTATGTGAGACAAACTGAACAGATCATTAACTTTTTGTTCGAGACAAGATACGTCATGCAAAAACCGGGAGCTCATAAATCCCCTTATTAAAGGCCAAAATGGAGGTCATCGCGTATATCATAGATGGCTGGTGGTAAGAAACAAAATAACGAACAAAACACATCATTTTTCATTAATCATGAATCGAAAATCGGGCCATAGGCCGGAATCCCTTGAGATTCAAATTCGTAAACGATTTTCTGAGTCATTGCAGGGTTGCTGATCACAAACACAGCCTCAGCTTGGAATTCCTTGACTTGCTGCCGCACAACAGGAAGCATATCAACACGGCCATCACGACTGGTATCGAAGATAATCGGATCTGGACCCATTTGATGGACAAGATCGAGTAGATCCTGACCATAAGTCTTGAGTGGTGTACGGGTCTGCCAGATGACCTTGATCAAAGGACGGTTTTCGTCGCCAAGGAATCCAAGACAGGGTCCTATTCCGGATCCCGTAGTCACAATGATAATGCGGTCGAAGACACGTAGACCGTATCCAACGCCACGCATCAGCGACCCGCGCTTCCACAGGTGGGTTGGAGGTTCACGGATGGTATCAGCCGTCCAGTCACCTGCTTTTGATACAACGATTGACCAGCTTCGTTTGTGTCTGTGACCCTTAACAAATGGCTTCTTTGCAGCTGCATTCTTGTCGGAAGGTTTCTCCTCTACCGGAATGGGATCTGGGAAACCGGCAAAACTATGCCAATCACGTAGAGGGTGCTTTGAGACCTGGACACCTTTCGCAAAGCTGATTGGTGTGAAATCGAATGACAGCCGCACAGCGTGCGAGGAAAGAGGCTCAGCCCTCACCGGGACCCTCCGCAGTAAGAGCCATGGATGCGCAATGGCAATGATAGCGGCGATCAAGAGCCAGAACGCAGGCAGAGTGACAAGGAAGTGACCGAATGAGTCTTTCTCTGCCCTGCTAACCTCATGTACAAAGATCATCACCAGGGCTACGAAGAGTGCCAAGATCGTCCATGAGGTGAAACGGTGGGTAAGTTCAAAGTAGTCATGCATCCTCCTGCGGAACGAGGGGTACGCAACTACTATCATCACAACGAGCAGCACGAGGATGACGTAGGAGACAGCGATCGGGGCAGCTGAGAAACTGGCATCTGTCGCTGTGCTGATGGCGGAATTTGTCCAATAGATCTGTGATACCATGGCAACAAATCCAATATACCACACTAAAGATGCAGTTCCACAGCCGCTGTGAACACCACCATAATGGGCTGCTTTTGCCGCCCTACGACGCAACGACAAGGGTGCGGTTCTGGGAATTGAACAAACCACTCTATAAATTCCGTTGACCATCATCGGGTGCCGAGCAAGACCGCATGCTACCAGGTTTACTGCTGTTGCATTCACCAGGGCAAGCAATTTTCGATCAGCGATCATCACATAGAGGAAGACAGCAAGATTCGCGAAAAATACAACGGTGAACAGCCGCCGATAGACTGTGAACATCACATATCTGAAATGGGCAAACCGCTTCCGTCGCGGCTCACTGGATTGTGCCTCTAAGTCAACCACAGTGGGAGAAGTTTTTCCGTCGGAGGGAAGTTCTTTCGAAGAGTAATTCTCGACGGGCTTCGCATGATCTGTGATGACGGCCAGAGGCGGCGGTGCCGGCATGCATAGCTCGTTCTTTTCAGCGTCCGCCATAGCCGAAATTAAGTAGGGGAGAAGATGAGTAGGGAGAGTTTGAAAAAACTGGACACGGCACCAGACTATTAAATCGTGATTTTCGTTAGATTTCTTTTTATTTTCTCATGTAGAACGCCGGATTGGCATAAGATAATCCTAGCGCGATAGCAAGGTACCTCGGAAACTCGCTCGCAAAATCCTGCAGTACAGGTCCCGCCAAGTGGGATACTCTAAGCTCGGTACGGAGTCATGGAGCCCTGGCTGAGATAGACCCACGTTGTGGGGGTTCATTGCTCACAGACACAGCATGTCGAGGGGATGGATATGCCACCAGTGATTTGCCTTGCTGATCTTGCGAGCCCGGAACGTGGACCATGGTCTAGCCAAGGATCGACAATCTACCTTTTCGTTCGGCCCCATAAGTGTAGATCATTTCCATTCCTACTGCGTAAAGCTCTCTTTCAATTTGATTGGAAATCACAAAACCTCGGCTGCAGGATGTGACTGGATCGATGGCGACCTTCGTACCTTGGGACCTAGGCAGATCCCGATGCCAGACCGATAGTCGACATTACCCGGGTGGAATTTCTGCCTCGAGCCGGCACGGAACCTAAATTTGAGATCTGATCAGCACTTACTCCGTAGGGAGAAGCCATAGGAACCTTCGAAGGGGATAATGGGACCAGTGCCGCGGAGTAGGGAGCACAACATATTGTGGGACCTGCAAAGCTAGGCGGGGTAGAGAATATATCCACCTTACTTCGGAGTTGAGATGTATTCCGCCAGTTCAGCGGAAGCAAGGGAAGAGAGATAACGAAGACACGTTGGCTGTGAGCGTGAATCACTGAGAATACGTTATGTACGACTTGCGTTGGGACAAGTTGACAAAACACCGTCCAGACGGAGCAGAAGTCGGACCCGAGGCTTCTCAACCCCGCTCCCAAGGACCCAAAAAGCTGGGTCAGGTCGAGCTGATTCGGATCGAAAAGTTGTTGATCGAGTTCCCGATGTGTCTTGGGGCCATGACCCGCCTGTCAGCGGTGGAGCCGCGAACCTGTTCGTCATGTTCGGTCCCCTGGCTGTGACTGTCCCTTTGGAGGTCATTGAACCGGTATATACTGTACTCCAGACAGGTTGCTCATCTGGGAGGAGGACCATATGCCATGCAATAAGCGAGGTCGCCTCGACGTTAGACGATACGTTGGGCTACATGTGAGTTGTGAAGTTGACGCGGTTCTCAAGTTGGTGACGAGACCCACTCGCGGCACGGGTTGCCAACCCTGCAGCGTCGGTTATTCTACGTACAGGTCTGAAACACCGTATTGTCAGTAAAAAACGGAATTTATGAACTATTGAACAACTAGACAAAAATGAGAAGCGCTAAAAAACAGGATAGAAATCATTACATAGTCTCCAAGTAAGGGAGAGAATTAGTGTCAAAGGCTGAATAACAGCTGCTCAGCTCTGCACTGAGACAAATGAACTGGCAGAAGCAATCTTCCGAGCCAGTGACTTGGTTGGTTGCGAGCCGAGGAATTCGAACGAGGATAATTCTGCACCCAATTCGCGAGAAACCCAATTTTGGACGGCGGTGGCTTTGAGAGAGTCAACTAGAAGATGTTAGTTATTTGGAAATTTAACAGTCGATATCCATCAAACATACCACCCAAGGCGGACAAAGGTAAGTCCGAGTCTATAGCATCAGCAGTAGTAGCCATTGCATCTGCCAAATATTCACTGAGGGTGTTGAGTACAATCTCCGTCGCGGCATCGATTGAACTGGACTCTTGAAGTAAAGTGCTGGTCTGAACCTTGGAGTCCCCAGTTCCCTCGACGGTGAGACGGAGCCGGTGATCGAATTTTCGGTCGAGAGCCCATCCCGTAGATGCATTGCTGCGAGATAGTGAGTCTGTCATGCCTGCAATAATCTGGGGCGGAAGCGAGATTTTGCTGTTGATGATCACTCTGAGTAGGGTTTGGAGCTCATGGGTCATGATCTCTGTGCCCTCAAGATGGTTGTACCGGCGACGGCGTTGCTCTTGATCCTCGGCAATGTCACTGAGCCCACTGGCATCTGGAACAAGGCCGATGTTGATGGAATGGCCAGGAAGATTATGACCCCGTCGCCATTCCATGAGAGCGTCGATGAAGCCATTACCAGCAGAATAATTGGCTTGGCCCATGTTGCCAATGACACTGGCAACGGAGGAGAGTGCCACGAAGAAATCCAGGCCCTCCTTTTCAGAGAAGAGATGGTGCAAGTTAAGTGTTCCACGAATTTTGGATTGTGTAGATTGTGTCCACTCTTCAAAAGTCATGTTTTCGAACATTGCATCCTGTAGAGTTGATAATTAGCTTGAGTCCACGAAGTAGTAAAATGATCGCAATTTACCTTCAAAACTGTTGTACACTGAATAACACCCGCGACATTCCAGTTCTTGCTGCGAATCTTATACGCGAGGTGGTCGATATCACCCTGTTGAGAGACGTCGCAACGGAGTATGTCGATGAGGCATCCGCGATCACGCAGAAGATCAAGAGCTAGCTGCTGATTGGCCTGAGCTCCCCCAGAGCGACCAAGGAATACCAAATGACGGGCCCCAGATTGGACCAAGGTATCAGCAAGTGCAAGACCTAGGTTGCCCAATCCACCGGCGAGGATATAGGTATTCTCTGTCGGTAAACCGGTGAGATCAGGCAGAGGGAGCACAATGGGAACCTTTCCTGGAGCTTGGAGGTCCATAATAGCTCGGCTGTTGGTCTCCTTGCAGTGTTTCAAGGCTTGCTGGAGATCAGAAACGGGGAAAATGGGATAAGGCTCCACGCTGTCGAGCATCCGATGCTGTTTCATGAAGTCGATCACCTGACGAAGAGAAGCATGGAGACTACCAGGCTTCTCGGAGAATGACTTTTGAAGCCGTGGCGAAGAGAACGTGCAGCCACTGTCGATGAAGCTCTCCGGTAGAGCACTCAGCTTCATCTCGCTGGAGAGATTAATATACTGTCCACCCTGCACCAGACACTTGGCAGCATTACGGCCAGCATAACCACCAAGGAAGCAGATACTGGCGTCGACCCCACATCCATTGGTCAGCCTGGACACGCTCGTTTCTAGGCTGCCATGGACGCCTAGGATTCGGTCTGCCAAGGCTGGGTATCGTGAACGAAGCTCTTTTGTGGATTCTTGGGAATCGGTTGCCACAATAAGTTGCATATCCATAGCGAGGGCATATTTAATCATAGCGTGAAGAGTGTGACTGATGGATCCAACCAAAAGAACCGAAGAGTTTGAACTGAGACGGCCAACTTGCGTGAGAATTTGGTACGCATTCAAGTAAGCGAGTGGCGTTGAAATTGCCTTTCTGGGGTCGGTATTTGCAGAAATTCTGATGCTGTCACCCTCTGAAACTCGCACAGTTGTAGAGATTCCTGAGCTTGCAGACACCAACGTGAGGACTGTATCACCAACAGCCGAATCTTGCACACCACAGCCGATGTGGGTGACTTTCCCAACAACTTCAAACATCGGCAGAGCTGTTTCTGGTGTCTTTGCCTGATCTCCATGAATGTCAAATATCGTGGCCATCTCAACCTTGATCTCAATGTGGTTGGTCGGAAGTTGATCTTCCGAAATTTGCTGTTCCTCCCAGCGCGCATTGTTTGCATCGTCAAACTTCAATTCCAGGGGTCTTGAATCAAGACCTAGCTCTGATAGCACTGGCCTGGGTCCTTTTATCAGAGTGTGCATGGCTTCATCCACCGCTGGGGTCTCGAGAACTCGCGGCACCAGCAATCGTCCGTTGGTCAGGAAATATTCTAGATCTTGCCTGCGTGAGCTTTCTTGCGTAGTGAGCTGCATAACCTGTAAGATGCCACATGCCAGACCAAACTGATCTTGCATATCATCCACGTCGACCAGCAAGTGCGGAATGACAGTGTTCCACTGCTCATTGCGGAGTGTTCGCAACAGCCCACTCATAGCACCAGACCCTACGTTCTCAACCGCCCCTTGGCCCCAAGAGGGCGAGACCCAGAGAACATATTGAGCTCGGACCAGCTCTTGGAGGTTTTTCAGATCACTTTCCGACCAGGCGGTTACCCAGGAATTTGCCAAGTCCAGCAAAGAGATCACAGTCTTTCCTGCCAATGTGGGCACCTGTTCCAGTTCGACGGGAACTAGGCGAACATTATGGGTAGCGAAGATTTTTTCCAGATGATCGAACACGGGGAATGAGTTCGAACTGTCGGTTGGATTCAGAACGTAGATCTCGGTATCTGTAGTCCACGACACTGGAGTTCTACGCACGATGAGATATTGTTGATCTTCGGTCGTGCTGTGGATCTCGATTCCATCAAAGAGCTGCAACTTGTCCACTGCTAAGGCCAAGTCTGTATCTGATACACGCATTGCTGCCACGCCTCCATGTTCAAGAATAGTTGTCAGAAGCGATACAATGGCTTCGGTGTTCTTCTCGTCCCACAACTCAGGGTCATCCACAACCACAAAGTCATATTTGTTCTCAGCAAGCGGCGAAGATGGAAGGCTGTCAAGCGCTGTCAGAGCAAAGGTTTGAGTGCCGGGGAAGTTGGTCTCTGTGGACGGGACACCGTTCGCCTTATTCTGGCCCCCACATGAGGCAATGGTGACATTTCCAAGGCACGGACGCTTCCCGCAGCTTGGGATCAACTCATGAAGGCTCTCAATCCAAGAGTTAGATGTCGCTGATGTGGCAATGAGTGCTTTGGCATCACCGTGAGTATGGCAGAGTCGCTTGATCCAGTCTGTCAGCTGCAGACTGCTGGCATGGACGGCCATCGTGTTCTTCCCGTGGTTGATCTGCGTAGTGACAAGTGGAGATTCCAAATGCTCTTCCCAAACAATTGATGAATATCGGCTGTCAGAGGAAACCTCCTCTTGCTTCTGTGAGTTAGGATTGAAAGGCAGACGGCCGAGATGGACACCTTCAAAGGTAATCCAAGGCTTAGACCAGGAGGGATCAGACGCGATACACTGAGACCGCGAGTTGCCATCCCTCCATTTAGTCTCTGTGTGGACGACAAACTGCTCACCCGGCTGAGGCTGGAAATCGGTGGAGATGTAGATATTGTCCACCCCAACAGGAATATTGGCGTCATTGCTTGAAAGCGCTTCGGAGCATGATAGAAGAGCGGACTGGAAAAGGCAATCAAGACTTGTGGGGTGAATGAAACTGGGTGTCTCCCTTTCATTGGGCATGGATTGTTTTGTATCAGTAACCACTCCAGACAACCAGAGACGAGGTTCAGACTCGCAGAAAGATACCCCAGTGATTGTCTGGAAGGCTGGTCCCACTGTAAGTCCCCCGGTGTGAGACAACCATTCACGGGCTTGCCTGACATCAGCCATTCTTGCGATTGTTTGTGTGTTCTTAATGCGTTCCAGTGCCGCTTCCCAGTTGGCATTACGCTCATCATCATCTTGATTCTCATATCTCGTTGTGAAAGCACCCTTCGCATGTTGAATCCAGGCGCCTCCGGATGGAAGTGAGAAAATTGCAAATTGGTACCAGCCCGGCATTCCTGGGTGCGGCGAGACCTGGAGAAGCGTCTCGAGTCCCCGCTCTTCCTCTGGAATAACAACACCTCTCATGAAGCGAAGATCCTGGAATTCTATTCCCTTGATGTTAGCTTGATCATCAGCTAGTTGTCGTGCTGCCTCGGTGGCCATAACGAGCATGCCGGCAGCAGGGAAGACGATTGAACCAGCAACAACATGATCTGCCATCCATGGATTCTCAGAAAGTCGCAAGAAATTCCGCCACCGTGGCTCCAATTCGTTCTGGTAGTCCAAGGCAGCACCCAAAACATCATGACGCGGATGCTTGCGTTGTCTCAGTTGTGCTGTCTCTAATGGCTCGTGCCAGAAAGATGTCTGGTGATTCCATGGATAAGAAGGAAGGTCAGCAACCATTGTCGGAGTCGTAGTATCGACACTACTGTTGACTGCAGCGAGGTCCACTGTGTGTCCCGTACTCCAAAGGCACCCGGCAACATCCAACGACGTTCGCAAAGCGTGTTGATTCCGTGAAACCAATGAGTAATAAGGCAGTGATGACATGTTCACGTTGACAGATTGCAGAATTTGAGTTACAGGTCCCTTCAAAACGGCGTGCGGACCGATTTCAACCAATGCAGTCCATTTGATAGGAACCGGCCGTCGGCGAGCCTTGGTGGACTCACTCAATTTTGCGAGCTGTGAGACTGCGGCTGTAAATTCGACTGTGCTGACCATGTTTCGCACCCAGTATGCTCCACCCAGCTCTGCGGGAGATACACGCTCCTTTGTGACCGATGAAAGCATGGGAATAGATCCGTTGTATCGATCTTCCGGCTTGATGCAACTGATGGCATTACTTACAACCTCCACTAAGTCTTCCATATGTGGGGAATGATAAGCGGTATCGATGCGCAGCTTTCGAGCGAAATGGCCATCTTGCTGTAACTTTGCCTCAAGTTGATCGATGTAATCCACATCACCAGAGAGAGTTGTGCTCGCAGGACTGTTGACGCAAGCAACAACCACTGAGCGCGGAGGCAGCTCATTGAGATATTTCTGCGCATCGGCCGCAGATATTCCAGTCGCGAGCATGCCGCCTCGCTTGTCACTCTCGGCGATTTGTTGTGAAAAGAACCCACGGAACCATGCAACGCGCAATGCATCCTCGTGGGAAAGATAACCAGCGGCATAGCCAGCACCTGAATAATGAGTATAGGTCAGCTACTAAAATTCCTCAGCAGGAATCCGGGAGTTGGTCATACCGATTTCACCACTGGAGTGTCCAACAACCGCGTTTGGAAAGACAGACCAGCTTGCCAAGAGATCAACCAAGGCGATCTGTAGGGCACAGGTGATTGGTTGGCTGCGATCAGGTCGATTAATTTGGCTATCTTTTGCCTCTGCTTTGATCTCCTCGACAATATCGAACGGACACCCGAGAGCCTCGAGGATGTCTTGTGAACGGGCCATGCTATTCCTGAAAATAGGGACTCTCAAGAGCTCCCGACCCATTCCAGCCCATTGACCACCCTGGCCCGTAAAGACAAAGGCAAGTCGCGTTTGGGCCTTGCGGCTAGCCCGAGAAAACTTTGGGAGTCCCTTATCCAAGATATTCTGCAACTGTTCTTGTGAGTTAGCAACTGCAAAGCTGCGGAAGCCTAGCTGTGAGCGACGCGTCAGCATTGTATGTGCCAGGTCTTTCAGTGCAATTTCTTGCTCGGCCTGCTGTTGATGTTGGAGATATGCGCTCCAATTCTGACCAGTTCTTTCGATACCAGCTTGGTCAAAGGTAGAGAAAACCACCACACGAGGGACGGGTTCGTTGTCCTCGGCGTCTCCACGAAGGGCCTCTTTGGTGCTCTCGAGAATGATGTGCGCATTTGATCCACCGAATCCAAATGAGTTGATACTAGCCCGTTGTGGTAGATGTTCCGGCCAAGGCATCATTTTGTCACTGAGACGTAAACGCCAATCATCAAGTCGAATCTTGGGGTTGATGTTCTTGAATCCAGCGTTGGGGACCAATGTCCCTTTCTCCAAGCACAAAACAACCTTGATCAAGCTTGCCACACCCGCAGCTCCTTCGGTGTGACCCAGATTAGTTTTCACGGATCCCACGTATATCGGCTCATCAGTTGGTGTTCGTGCTTGACCCAAAGTCATCCCAACAGCCGATAGCTCAGTGGGGTCCTGTGAGTAGGGTCCGTCAGTTGAGTAGGCAAAGGGCCATCAAGGAATTAGTGCTGCTTACCCCGACGGGAGTTCCAGTTCCATGGGCTTCAAAGTAAGCAGTGTCTCTCATTGAGATCCCATGTCGTTCATAAACCGAGCGAATCAAGTTTGCTTGAGACGTTGGGCTGGGTAATGTGATTCCAGGAGTTCGACCATCCTGATTAATACCTGTGCCACGGATGACAGCTCGAATATTATCTCCATCAGCCAATGCAGCACTGAGAGGTTTCAGAAGCACAGCTCCAATGCCTTCTCCTCGGCCATACCCATTTGCAGATTCATCAAATGAGTGACTTATACCATCTGCGCTCATCATGTGCATGTAGGAGAGTCTTTGGGTGAAATTAGGGTGTAAAATAAGACTGGCTCCAGTTACCAAAGCCTGTGAGAACAATATTTAGCACCTTTTTAGAGCTCATGGACTTGGAATGAAAGATGCGTCACTTACCATACCACACTCTCCAGATCTCAATGACTGAGCTGCCAGGTGGACAGCAGTCAAACTCGAGGAACAAGCAGTATCCATCATGATACTTGGGCCTTGCAGGTCGAAGAACCAAGACAGGCGATTTGCCAACATCGTCCTTCCATTGCCAGTTGCTGAGTTATGAGGCATATCATAGATATCCCTCGTGGATAATAACTCATAGTCATTGGTCATTGAGCCGGAATATACCGCCGTATTGCTCCCTGGAAGTGTATCTATAGGGATTCCGCCTGGTTTATACGTTTTAGCTCTATTGTGTTCCCATCTATCTCAAGTCTCGCTCAACTTACCATTTTCGAATGTTTCATACGCAACCTCAAGCAACAAACGCTGTGCTGGATCCATGCCCTCCGCCTCTTTGGCAGTTATAGAGAAGAAAGGCGCATCAAATCGCGACGGATCTTCTTTCAAGAAAAAGCCACTGTCATGGTTGATCTAATTCTATCGTAAGCTTGATGTTGAAAATATCAATCACACAGGAAGGTATCCCTACCGCTCCTTTGCGCTCATGGCTGGGATGGTGCCAAGCCGAAGCTTCATATCGACTCTTGGGGACAGTCCCATGCCCAGTACGCCCGTCGCAGAGCATCTGCCAGAAACTCTCAACGGAGGTTGCGCCTCCAGAGAAGCGACAACCCATTCCAATGACCGCAATTCCCTCCATATCTGTGGGCGCAGAGGTTGTCGTTGGTCGGCCAGGCATTTTGCGTGTATGGGGTGGTTGAAGACAAGGTCGAGACCTCGAAGGGAGACTGTGGGGGGATTATATGGAGTGCACTGAGCTCAGTGGTCGCTTTTATCCGGGTTCGGCAAGTCCTCATCCGTGAACCTGGCCGTAGACCTTGGAAACTAGTGCCATTGATGGCGGGAAGTCTCGCATGTTCACATGCGTATCTTACTGGCCGTCCAAGCGGAGAACGAGCAGTGGAGACGGGAACCCATGAACAGCGCTATGGAGTTCATCACAGATCCTTCTTTGAAGTTTGGCTTGGCGAGACTATGTTCCTTTGGAAATGGTTGTCTAGAACTGCGATTTGGCTAATGGATTCGTATCTTGTTGATTCCTCGTGCAGCGCCGATACCAAGCCACAATTCCATTGGAGGTGTTTTCGTATATGCAAGGTGATGGTCACTGACCAATATACTATTGAGTGGAGGACGAACCGGATCGCCAATGCATTGCACATCGCATATGTATGAAGTATACCTAGGTAAGGGAGAAGACCGAGATGAAGAGCTTAGGAGGGTATCACTGGTTACAGGTATCAGTCACGGTATTTCACTGTCACCATACAGGAAGTGATCTGCGACAGTCCACCCTCTCCCACTGCACTAAGCCCATCTTGGCAACTGACGATGATCAAGATTTTGGGAGAACTTCGCAGTGGAGAACCAACTTGCCCCTTTTTGAGGCAATTCCCACTTTCCCTTCTTGATTCCTTCATACTTATGCTTCCCTGCCCGGGATCGGGGAAGATCGTGGCTGCTATTTGCTTTTGTCGGCTATACCTCTCTACCTCTGTTGCTCTCTCGGCTTGTCATCAGTTTGTCAAAAAGATCACGCGAGGATTGGGGCGGATGGCCTGGTGGGGGCAACTATTGCTCATTACTTGAGCCGATGGAGATCTGCCTCACGATGAGATCTGCTGGTGGGTTCTAATCTACATGACTATTGTGCCATGGTCCACGAATGCTCGCACTTGCTTGCCCCTCCACGCAGATCATCCCCATTTCACCTGCATTCGACTATCTGACTAGATTCAGAAGCCAGAGTGGGCACTAGCCCTCGCTCGTAGCATCCAGAAACACTACGCGGTACAGTTGTACTCCGTACATCCTCAATGGCTCAACTTTGCCCCCAAATCTAGACTTGCGCGAGGAATGGATGATCTCTACTAGCTGCAACTTGCGATTTGTCATTTACATCATTGCCTAGAGATATTCGGAAAATTCCCCGCTCCTCTGACACTGTTCATCATTCCCCCACGTCGCGATAGCTACCTAGGTATTCAAACATGACTACTCAACGTGCCATTATCGTCCAGGAGCCAGGCCACGCGAAATTGGCACAAGATGTCCCAATCCCTGAGTTACCAGATGATTATATTTTCGTCAAAACAAAAGCTGGTATTTTCACCCTTGTGCCCATCTCCTTTGTCCCATAGGCAGCCAATCTAAGATCTTATAACCCAGTCGCATTGAACCCAACGGACTGGCGTCACATTGACTTCGTCCCTTGTGCCGGGGCCATCGTAGGCTGCGATTATTCCGGGGTAGTGGAAGCCGTCGGCCCACATGTCAAAAAGGCCTTCAAAAAGGGCGATCGTGTCGCCGGGTTCGTCCACGGCAGCAACGCAGCTCGCCTGAACAGCGGCGCCTTTGCCGAATATGTGATCGCGAAGGGCGATCTACAAATTATGATCCCATCCTCCATGAGTTTCGAGGCAGCAGCAACCTTCGGTGTTGGTTTGACAACTGTCGGTCAAAACCTATACCAAAGCCTGGAATTGCCCTTCCCGGGTGATTGCAGTGAGCCAGACGACACAAGTATCCTCATCTATGGCGGTGCGACCGCCACCGGCACTCTCGCTATCCAATTGGCTAAGCTATCAGGACTGCGAGTAGTTACTACATGCTCTGAAAGCAACCGCAGCTTCATGTTTGAGCTCGGGGCGGACGCTGTTTTCGATTACCACGACCCGCAGGTCGGTGAGCAGATTCGTGAAGATACCGATGATGCATTGGAACTTGTTCTAGACACAATTTCTACGCCTCAATCAGCTGCTATCTGCAGTGCTGCCATTTCATCGGCTGGTGGTTCATACAATGCCCTCTTGGATGTTCGCTCGTCTCGAGATGATGTCGATTCACATGTATCCATGGCGTACGATATTTTCGGGGAGCCTTATCGCATGGGAGCAAAGGAGACGCGTCCTGATAGCGCGAATTTTGACTTCGGTGTCAAATGGTGGGCATTGGCTCAGAAGTTACTTGAGGAGCGTCGCATTCTTCCTCATCCATATCAAGTGAAGCCGGGCGGCTTGGCTGGGGCATTGACTGGCCTCCAAACATTGCGGGAAGGTAAAGTCCGGGCGAGTAAGCTAGTTTATCGAGTCGATGAAGCGTGAAATGTTCGATCAGCCAGCCAGGAGTTCTTGACATATTCTCAAAGTTCAATAAAGCGTCGATCTCCCATACAAGACCCGCCTCGCACATCCATGCAGTAGTAGCTTATAGTTAAGGGACGAAGAACCGGTGTCGTTGGATTTAATTCCTCCGTACTCAACTGTATTTCTGGAGTAAGTGGTGGAAGATAATATTATCTAGGCCAATAGGCTGTGCGCGAGATGGATCCCTATATCAAATCCCGAGTGATGCAAGGATATATCCAAGTATGTGTTGCGTGGGCAATTCGAAGAAATTTGATCTAACTCACAATCATGATATGTTCGAGGCTAGAAAGATTCCTTCAATCAATCAACCTGAAATAGCCGCTTGTTCTACTGACGGATGGAGAACAGTCAATCATATTGACCGCGTCAGTCCAATAGAGGTCAATAAATCCATGCCCATGAAGAGATATCGACATCAATTTATGCCTTTTTATATCCATTAGACGGTGAGACTTTTTCTGTAATTCCTTTTTCAAATAACAACAAATAGACGCTAGAGACCATTCTCGGCCTCTCATCCCAGCAGTTGTTAATGCTGCGATGTGGTAGAATTCGATTTGTCGATCATGCTCATATATATCTTCCGCGATCAGTACATATGCAATACACGTATGAAGTACTGTACATAGTCTAGATCATACGATTACTCATCATCCATTCTCAATTAGGCACCATGCTCCTACACCGAGTCAGACCAAGAGACAATTGCATTGTTGGTTCGAACTAAGTGCATATATTCTTTCGCCTTGGTCTCACCGGGCTACCTTGCTTGGTAGCCATCATTTGGGGACCGTGCTTTCTTGGTTTGCATGTGTTATTGTGCGTCTCTCAAGGCCCCCAAGGTGATGTAAAATAATTCATCCGCCCGTTTTCCTATGTCTCCAATGTCGGACTAAAAAGGGCTTCAACTGCTCCCAGATGGGATCCATGCACAATTTGGGACCCAGAGAGGCCGGGGGATTATCTTGTCAAGAGACTGACATAAACTGAGAAATCCAACAAAATATTATGTTCTCCGTTGGATGAGTGTGTCAAAGTAAGATGTTATATCTAGATTGTGTTTCACACAAGTTGTCCACATCAAATAGCCAGAAGACTTTTTCTCTATGGTATCTAATTTTAACAACCAATAAATAGTACAAAAAGTGAATATTTAGAAACATACGATGGCCACGAGGATGACAACAATCTAAACCATGTCCACATCACTATACGTCCAATGACCGTGATGGGATGTCATCACCCCGACTTCGCAACCTCGTTCTTAACCCAAGACTCGAGTCCACCCTCGGCAATGATAGCCTGCACGTTGGCAGGAAGCTCACCAACCTGCTCTGTCCAGCTCTCTCCGTTCTCACCCTCCTTCACCTCAACAAGACTGCGCTTCACGTCCCAGGTCAAGGTCCAGCCTGTCCGGCGCGTCAACTTGCGGTCAGCGGCAGAAGAAGGCTGAGCGAACTCGGTACGCAGACGCTCAAGGAGACGGGGCACCTCCAGACCCATGAGGGCATTGTTGATACTGTTGCGGGCGAAGATGTTACCGAAGCTACCAGCCACGACGAGAGGAATTTGCTTGGCCAGGATAGCGGTAGCGGCCTGTTCTCTTGAGGATCCGCAGCCGAAGTTCCAGCCGGCAACGAGAATGTCGTTGGGCTTGGTAAGGCCCTTGAACTCGGGGTCGTAGTTGGACATGCAGGCTTGTGCCATGTCTTCCTTCGAGACGTTATCTTGGTAGGTCAGTTTGCCGGGGTAGATGCTGTCGGTATCGAGGTTGTCGGCATCGCAGAAGACGATCTCGCCGGTGATCCGCTCGGGGAAGCCGGGCAGGATCTCAGTGGCGGGCTTGGACTCGTCGGTGGCGGACTCGACTCGGTCGATCAGAGATTCCATCTGCTGAAGGAGGTTGGAGAGCTCGTTCTCGGTGGTAGGCTCTGAGCCAGTGCCGAATCCGTGCTCGACACCAGCCCAACCCTCGGGAACTTGGTAGGCGCCGGGGCCGGTGATCACGCCAGTGAGAGCGCTGGCAGCCACGACTTCGGGACTGGCGAGGTATGCCAGCGCATCTCTGGAGCCCATACGGCCCTTGAAGTTACGGTTGCTGGCACTGATACCGACCTCGCCGGGCTCGAGGAGACCCTTTCCGAGACCAATGCAGGGTCCGCATCCAGCGGGCAGAGGCTGCGCACCGGCGTCGACCAGAGCCTTCCAGTCACCAGAGAACTCGGCGGCTTCTTGCTCAGGGGCGGAGGCTGCTGCGATATACAATTGGACACCATCGGCAATCTTGGGGGGAGTATCAGGATTGGCCTTGGCGGCGTCTTTGAAGACCTTGGCGGCTGCCGCGAGGTCAGAAGCACGGGAGTTGGTGCATGAGACGATGTATGCGCGGTTAACTTTGATGTTTTGCTGGGCGAGCTCATTGAGTGGCGTGGCGATCTTGACGGAATTAGGGCCGGAAACATAGGGTGAGAGGGTAGAGAGGTTGAGGTAGAGCTGCTTGGCGTAAATCGCATCGGGGTCCGCTGCGAGAG
Organism: Penicillium crystallinum; assembly: GCA_027569675.1. NCBI lineage: Eukaryota > Fungi > Ascomycota > Eurotiomycetes > Eurotiales > Aspergillaceae > Penicillium > Penicillium crystallinum. The sequence continues at coordinate 124,650 of JAPDKR010000055.1, forward strand.
GATTGGCGTATAGCTCGTCAATTCGTTCGTGAGTGATACGTTCGCGGGTTGTGCGTTCGCCCTCCAGCATTGCCGCCACAGTAGCCTTGTATCGGAGCCAGCGCTTGAGGGTCCGATCGATGGGGAAGAGGCCGGACAGCGCACCCCACTCGGTTGTCATGTTGGCGATGGTCATGCGGCTGTCCACAAGCAGACTTTCCATAGTCTCCTCAGAGCCGGTGAACTCGATTGCGTGGTTCAGCACGTCGCTATTGAACAGTCCGCACAGCGCGACAATCACATCTTTACCGGTCACGCCTACTGGGAGTGTGCCTGTGAACGTAACCTTCGCAACGGGCGGAATCTGCCACCATGTCCGCGAAGTTGCCCAAATACTGGCAGCATCTGTCCGCACGACAGGCGTTCCCAGGCAACCGACGCCGCCATAGTGGTTACTATGACTATCGGAGGCAACTGCCATGGTTCCTGGCCATGCGTATCCTTCCTCGACCATGACTTGATGTCCGATACCCCGGCCAGCAGGATAGAAGTCGACACCATGCTGTGCAGCAAAAGCCTCGATCTGCTGATATTTCTTCAGGTTCGCCTCGCTGGTGTTTTGGACGTCGTGGTCAAGGGTCATGACAAGTTGTTCCGGGCGCTTGATCTGCGTAGCTCCCATGGACATGAACTTGAGAGCCACGGGCCATGAGTTGTCGTGGGTCATGCAGTACTGGGGGGCCAGACTGATGTAGTCACCACTTCGAACATACTTTCCCTCAGGAAGACCAACGGCATAACGCTGTACAATCTTCTCTGTCAAGGTCTGTGGAGGCCGCTTTTCGGAGGGAGGCATTGAGGATGCATATTCTTGCTGCGAATGGAAGCCTTCATGCTGGCAAAGAGCAGTTGTGCTCAGTGGGCGAGCAGATAGGGCCGTTGGAAGTGCTCGCAATGGGTGATGGATTGTCCGGTTCGCGAGACCGAGCGATGGCGTACACCGAGGCCATATCTGGGGAAATTAGATTAAATGAGTCATGAGCAGAGAGAGATGTGCTTACCGGTCTGCGCATCACAATGCGCGAAGGCCTTGCCATGTTCTTCAATGCCATCGAACACGGAGACATCTTGGGTGAGTCACTCCAAAACAAACTTTTGCTGTACAAGTTCCTGCGAAGACCGATCTCGGGGGTCGACAAGGGTAGATCCACGTGATCTGGCATACCCCAGGGAGCCAAACCTCTGACGGCCAATCGATTTCAAAGCGACCCCGGAACGCCCCAGGTCACGTGCTCTGCATCATCCCCGCTGGGTCAAGAGTCTCCATCTTGTCGATCATTGTATGGAGTACGGAGTAGATGCAGGGCCTTTGTTGCACACTTAGCATTGCAATTAAATCTATGGTGTGTAGTAGAGCTATATCCGTGAACTCGATGAACAAAATTCTCATTGACTGAATATATATCCAAGTAACCTACCTTCGCAATAGCAGCTCCATGTCAGCATGCAAACGAATCGGCAACTCTTATATTGCATTGATGAAGAATTCCAAAAACATCATGTGACCATGGAATCATTGGAAAGATGGGATCAAAATGAGGTGCACATTTACCACAATCCATATTTCCGAGAAGAGCAGGAGGTCAAGCCAGCGGGGGAGGCTGAGCGGATCTACAAAATCAGGAGATTGTGGCGATTTTTGCCACAGTACGTTAACCACTAGCCTCGCCGACAGTGATACAGAACAAAGTCTGGTGTGGCACGTTGAAAAAAGATGATGCCAAGCCCTTCAGGGAAAAGTTTTCTCTTTTTTTCTCTTAGCGCTTTTCCCCTTGATCGATACGAATCCGAGCGTACGATGTTCTAAAACATTTCTTGCAATCAGAAATGCGAGTCTCATTATTAGGTAGATGTCATATGGGTTATCATCGAGTCTCAACTTTTGCCCTCCTGCAATCAATTGGCCACAATATATAGCCCTGGAGGTACTCCGTCAGACCGAACCACTTCCAAGGTTGGCAACCCTGGAGTCTTGGCAGCTGCAGCAACCCTGATAGAATACGAACTTTGCGCTTCGATCTCCAGGAGATCTGCGGGTCAATGTACCTTATTAGGTACCTATGTTGTCCATCTTCTCAGTCAAATGCAGCGATTCCATAAGATTATGTTGATGGTCGTAATCCGTACATTGAAAGCTCAAGCAATACCGGGTTTCAACGTGAGATACGCGAACATACGAACCCTGGCTCGTGAGGAAGGTTACGCACAGGGGCAAATCACCTTACTTCGGTTAGAACTGGAGGTTGTCCATGGCGCCCGAGATGAAGCGCACGGAGATAATGGGCGGAAAGTCTCAGGCTGTTTTTGGAGGCGGGACCAAGACCTAAACTCTCGAAGTCCCGCAAAGTTTTGTTTCATCTTTGACCTTGGTATTACGTTGCTTGGGGCGAAAAGCTGTATCGGACTTGGCTCTTAGTTTGTGAATGTTTTTGGATTGTCCTTAGTTTTTCCTTTTCACTTTGGGTGGTGCTATCGACGTGATCGACTTGCTACCCTTGATGCATATCTAGATAACATACTATCAACATGATCATAGTTTAATCGATTGTATGGACAAGTCAGAGTTCAGACTTGACTACTTCGTATATGTCCCTTGAAGTTAAGAATGTACATGCCATGTGGGAGGCAATCTAATCCTTGCCGAGGGGACCGTGCCCCGGCTGCCCCGATGCCACAGAACCCGAGTCCGGAATGACCGATCAAGGGGACAGAGCAACTGTTCCATTGTAAACCCTGAGGTTGTATGATCAAAGAGAGAAAAAAAAAAAGAACCGACACGTGCTGTAAACTGCACTACAATCCCAGGTCCCGGATGATGACCGGATACGGATTAGCCCCGATATCATCTCAGCCCGCGCGGGGTGAAAAATTGAATGACCAATGAGCATCAATTGTGGAGAGACTGGAGTGCGTCATAATGGCCGTTGACTGGCTTAGATTGATTTGGACCGGCTGGAAATGGCTTGGATGGCTTACATGAGGCTACGTTCGGGCGGTGCCTAATTTCGCTATTGGCGCAGACAATCCCTGTTAAATATCCTGGCGATTTTCCACAATTGGAACTGATTTCATTTCCGGACAATCTTTCTTTCTAGTGACTCCGAGGATCTCGCTGTCCCTGGATGTTACATCGAACCTGCATTGCGCCTTGATCTTGTGCTTGTAACAGCAGCCATCTTTTACTTCCATATAACCCAGTTCGGTTCTTTTTGCGACAGTCTGAAGTCCTGCATGACCGTACTGAATTCGCCCCAACTGCCCTGAAGCCCACGAATCCCCATTTCGACTTCAATTTCCATAGCGCCATAGCTACCCAGAACGCGATCGCATCCTGCCCCAAACCACCGCAACATAGCCCGAATTTGTAGAACCATCCATCCCCGGATCGCAGCCCACTCGACCGATTACAGAGCCCATGCCCCAGAACTAGACCATTAGGCGACATCGATCCGAGTGCCTAGCCCTCCGCCCACAGCTCATACAGTATCATTCACGCAGCTGAGACAGGAATGCGAGCACAATGGCTTCCATAGGCGATAAACACAAAGAAACGAGCGGAAGTGTGCCGGACACACTCGGTCTCAAGAATGAGAGCGGCCAGCGCGATGTCCAAGAGGGTATGATGGCTTCGAATGCCGACAACCTTCAACGACATCTAGGAAATCGGCAGATCCAGCTCATCGCCATTGGCGGATCTATTGGAACGGCCCTGTTCGTGAGCATCGGCACAGGTCTCTACCACGGCGGACCCGGCAGCTTGTTCATTGCCTTTACCGTCCAATGTATCTTCTTGGCGATGGTGAATAACTGCCTCGCGGAAATGACCACTGCATTCCCTGTCAGTGGTGGTTTCATTCGTCTGGCTGGAAAATGGGTTGACGATGCTCTTGGTTTCATGGTCGGCTGGAACTTTTTGTCCGTTTTCTTGGCTTTGCCGATATCCTCCTGGTTATTCTCGCTAACACGCATTGTAGCTTTTATGAGGCTCTTTTGATTCCTTTTGAAATCTCGGCTTTCACTCTTGTGCTCTCGTTTTGGAGTTCGACAGTCACTGAACCGGGGCCAGTTGCAGGAATCTGTGCTGGAATCATTTTCATCTATGGGTAAGAACTCCAAAGCACTGCCATTCAATGATTGACGGGCCCTTGTTCATTCCACACCTTCCATTTCAGTTGAGTAATCGTATGCATGCTAATCATTACCTAGTTTCCTGAACATCTTGGCCGTAAAGGCTTATGGTGAAGCCGAGTTCTGGCTGTCTGGTGGAAAGGTTGTTCTGATCTTTTCCCTGTTCTTCTTCACCTTCATTACAATGGTTGGTGGAAACCCGGCCCATGATGCCTATGGTTTCCGTCACTGGAACAATCCAGGCTCTTTCATGGAATATCTGGACACCGGTGCTCTCGGTCGTTTTGAAGGCTTCCTGGGATCTCTTTGGTCGGCGTGCTTCGCTGTTGTCGGTCCCGAGTATATTTCTATGGTTGCAGCCGAAGCAAAGCGTCCCCGCATTTACATCAAGAATGCATTCAAGACGGTCTACATCCGGTTCGGCCTCTTCTTCATCGGAGGTGCCTTGGCCGTGGGCATTGTTTGCGCTGCTAATGATCCGCAACTGGAGAAGGTTGTGCTGGGCGGTTCCTCTGGTTCGGCCTCGGCCTCGCCATATGTCATTGGCATGCGAAACCTGGGAATCTCGATCTTCCCTTCGATTATCAACGCGTGAGTATTATCAAAAGAGTGAAATCAACGCGCAGAGGCTAACTTGACCCTTCTAGTCTTCTCCTGACATCGATTTTCTCCGCTGGAAATACCTACACCTATTGCGCCATCCGTACTTTGTACGGCCTAGCACTAGAGGGAAGAGCCCCCAGAATCCTCACTCACACCACACGCAATGGTGTGCCCATCTATTGTTTCGCAATCGTGATGATCTTCCCTCTTCTTTCCTTCCTGCAAGTCTCCAGCAGTTCATCCATCGTCATCACCTGGTTCGCCAGTCTCGTGACGGCCGGAGGTAAGAAACCATCATCGAATCTATCAAAAGAATGACCACTAACATGATTCAGGACTCATCAATTACATCGTCATAACTCTGACATACATCTTCTTCCACCGCGCCTGCAAAGCGCAAGGTCTGGACCGAAGATCCTTCTCTTATTTCGGATACCTCCAACCGTACTGCGCATACATCTCATTCGTCTGGATGATCATTGTGACCATCGTCTATGGATATCCTTCCTATAAACCTTGGTCGGTATCCACCTTCTGGTCGAACTACACCATGCAAATCGTCATTCCTCCTCTTTTCCTTATCTGGAAACTCATCAAGAAGACCAAGTTCGTCAAGCCTCATGAAGCCGACCTTGTTTGGGAACGACCCTTGATCGACGCATATGAAGACAGCTTCCTGGATCCGCCTACTGGCTTCTGGAGAGAAATCGGCCAGATGGTCGGTATTGGACGTAAAAAAGGTCATGATGAGAGACGGATGAGTTCGGCGGCCCAGCCTCGGGTTTCTGCTGATGGATTGTCAGCGTGAACTTCTCTTCGAGGGGGTTTTGCTCGATCTTGTAGGAATTATCAATGATGAACATACCATACAGGTGTCTGCAAGCATTCTTCGCGGGCATATTCTTATGGATAGACGTGTTTTTCTCTTAACTATACGCAAATATGATACCAAGTTCTATTTCTTCCAGATGTGCTTGAGATGAGTCTATTTAGGACCACCTTAGTAACTGTAAATTGAAACTGACATTCATTGTATTTGGCAACTACATATTGTCATGCACACGTGCACATGTCTACTCAATGTCACTAAGAACTCTTATCAAGCTTCGTCCAGCGTTCCCTCAACCCATGCGCCGCCATCTTGGGCTTCCTATCCCGGGTGAAGACACCCTTCTTGTTACCATCCACCCGCTTGGTACCGATGCTCGTTTGGAAGTCCGCAAAATTCCAAACATGCTCGCCTGCCATCGCCTCAACGCTGTCAAACACCCGATGGTACATATCGAGTATATCAGTCTGGAATTCCTCACTCCAGGGCAGACCAAGGGTAGAATGAAGACCGGCGATAGTATCCGCACCATACTCGGTCATGATAATCGGCCTGTCAAACTTCTCCTCCCAACCGTGTAACTCTTTGACAAGCTCCGCCTCCGCTTGTTCAAGGTCTCCGGTCTCGGAATACCACCCGAAGTACCGATTGATACAGCTGACATCGAATAAATCCGAGATCTGATCCAACTTGTACGTCGCCGTACCGACATTCGCAAACGAGATAGGACGACTCGGATCAAGCTCGCGAGTCAACTTGGCCAGCGGCTCGAAGTATTCACGCGCCCCGTCTTCATGAGATGCGGGCTCGTTGGCAATCGACCACATCACAACGCTGGCGTGGTTCTTATCCCGGCTGATGAGCTCCCGGATAGCTTGCTTGTGGGCGGTCTGCGTCTTGTTGTTGATGCCCTCCGGAGTAAATGTCTTGGGTGGTTCGCCGCTAGAAACACCCAGTAAAGCAAGGTTCAGACCCACGGCGGGTGTCTCGTCGATCACAACGATTCCGTTCCGGTCGGCAAAGTCCATGACTTCCTCGGCATAGGGATAGTGCGATGTCCGGAAGGAGTTCGCTCCGATCCAGTTCATCAGCTGGAAATCGTGGACCATGTATGCTTGATCGTGTCCCTTGCCGCGCACCGAGGTGTCTTCGTGTCGGCCGAATCCAGTGAAATAGAAGGGCTTGTCGTTGATGAGGAACTTCTTGCCGCTGACCTTTACGGTGCGCACGCCTGTGGCTACGCTGTAGGTGTCGACGACCTTGCCCTTGGAGTCCACGATGCTGGCTTCGAAGCGGTAAAGATAGGCGTTGCCGGGCTGCCACAGCTTGACAGAGTCAATCTTCACGGTGCCCTGGGCTCCTGATGCTTTCGAGACGGTGACTCCATCCTCGTCAATTACGGAGATCTTGATCTGGCCCGTTGCATTGTTGGCCACGTCGACCTTGTAGTTGATCAAACCGGTTTTCCCATCGACATCGGTGACAACAGTGATGTCCTGAATGTGCTGGCGAGGAACAGAGTATAGCCAAACGGACCTAGCAAGACCAGCATAGTTATAAAAGTCATGGTGATACGTCTGGATCTTCTTGCCGGTCGCCTCCACAATCTCAATCTCTCCGGGGGGGATCGTTTCATGGGTAAGCTCATTGTTCACACCAATCGTCAAGCGGAACTTCTCTCCGGCCTTGACATGCTCGGTGATATCGGCTTCAAAAGGTGTATAGCCGCCCACATGCTCGGCCAGAAGACGGTCATTCACGTAAATCCGGCCTTCGTGCGTAGCGGCCTCAGCTCGCACGATGTATCGCTCCTTGGACCAGCCCTTTGGGACTGTCACATCACGCTGGTAGTACACCCATCCCACGTGGTCGTGGATTTCCCGATCAACGAAGATGTCATTGTAAGATGCTGGCACTGGACATTCGAGACCTTTAGGAAACGGCGCTGTCCAGGGCTGAGTTGTTTCATTGGCGCTGGGGACAGTGAACTTCCATAGACCGTCGAGGTTTACGAGCTCTCGAGAGGAGGTTTGTTGAGGCTTCAGCTTGAGCAAGGGCTGGTTGGTTTGGATGGCCTCATCTCGTGGATGGTGGGTAATTGCAGGAACACATAACGAGGGAGGTATCAGAGATAGCAGGGATAACTTGGTTAGGAACTTCATGGCAAGCACGGATTGGATAAGTTATGCAAAGATGTGTGCCAGGAGATCCGGTATGTCAAATTGCTGCTTCGATGTGATTCATTGCTGTCCATGTCTAAGCAGTATATATATAAGTATGCTGCCCTCAAATGACGTCCGGCAATTGCTGTGTATCCGCATCGGCGACTGGATACCTTGGCACGATGACCAAGAGATACTGCATAGGGTATACTGTGAGGCATAGAGTTGAATAACACCAAAGCTCAGACATACAACAAGGAAGCAGCAAGGGTCTGTTTGGGGATGCCAAGGTGCCAAGACCGGGGGACATAGAGCTGCCCATGTGTTTTGCGGGGGTGGTCCGGCGGATATCGGTGTTATGAGGCCTTATGAGGCCGATGCATGCAATTACCCCACGCATCGGCTTTTGAATAAACTTCTTGCTCGTCGGGTATTGATTGCTTAACATGTTGACATCGCCGAGAGTCCGGAGGTGGGATACGAGGGCGTGGAATCGATATTATTTCCTGAATATGGCGAGGTGTGAGCCTTACTGTACCTGGTTCCAACCTCTCACTTCGAAAGCAGGTCGGTGAAATAAAGCTTGCGACAGATTAAACTTCAGTTTCAGGCTTATGTCGTCATGCTAGAGGCAGATAAAGCGAGAAAACAGCTTACAAAGAGGAATTTAAGGTTGCCCGCTTACCCTTGCTAACCTGTTGAGCACTACTATACTACCTCGGCACATCATAGGGCTAACTGGTATAGGCTCAGCAGCGGTATGGGGAACATGCAGCGGAAAGAATTCCGTGTTTTTGGGGAAATAACTTCAGTGACCGACGCCGATGTGAACTCTTTTTTCTTCTCAAAAACCACACTCAGATTGCATTTCCTCAACTTGCGTAAAAAGCCCAGTAAGCAATTGCATACTGTTGGAATAATATGAGGAGACTGGACCAGCCGTATTGACATTCATTGCAATGCATATACTCTAAACAAAAGGGGTAGAAGGCACTACACCAAAGACGCAAAAGAGACAAATGTATGTACACATTCACAAAAACTCAATTAATCATGCACTTGCGGAAGAACAAACAGATTCCAGAACTCGTTAAAGTCCAGCGTCTGTGTGGCACCAATAGAGCCCCCCTTGGTTTCCCTAAGAGTTGTTCCATTCCCCAGATACGCGAACCGGTTGCTTTTCATTTCTGGCGTCCGATCCATTTTGAAATCTTCCCAACGGGGGTTTTTCATCACTTCCATGAGATGGAAGATCGATCCACCGTAGATAGCGATGACTGGGCCATCGATGGTACCACGCTTGTACCAGCTGCGGCAGTTTCCATTCCAGACGGTACGTTCAAGGTACTTCTGAATATGTTGATTATACTCCTCATTGACATCATCATCGACTTCAAAGCTGCGGATACCCTCTGTTTGGAGCTTTTCCATCCACTTATAGATGTAGGCGGCGGTTGCTTGGATTCCAAGGATCAGTGACCCATTTGCAAGTGGGGAATTAGGTCCGACGAAGCCTGATTTGTTAGTATACCACAAACAATGGGGATGGAGAAGCGAAACATACAGAAATAATTGGGGAAATCAGGCACACACATGCCCATGTATGCCTTTGGGACTTCCTGTTCCCATTTCTCGGCCATGTTGATTCCATTGCGGCCCACCAGTGGGAACGAAGGCTTGAATGAAGTGTCGAAGCCCGTCGCACAAACAATAACATCATATTCTAACTCAAGGCCGCTTCGTGTTGAAATACCTTTCTCGGTAATTTTGGAGATATCGTCCCATCTCAACTCAATATTATCTTGAATCAACGCTTCCAGGAAACCAGGGCCGGGTGTTTGGCGACGGCACCCGACTGGGAATGATGGTACCAAAAGCTCAGCTGCGCGCTTTCCCTTTTCACTGTCGCCTAGGCGTTCGATCATGGACTTGCGGAAGAGATCTTGGGCTTGCTTTTGAAGATCACATTCGGCAATCACTCGGTTATAGTTCTCCGCGCGTCGGTTCATGATAGCGACCCGATATTCACGAAGGACTTCGGGATCTTTGAATAGCTCCAAAGTGCTGTCTGAGAAATTATAATCCTTGTCCATTTCTGGATCGTTTGCTGTTGGCTCATTGATTCCAGGCGCAGGACTGATCCACGTCTGACTGCGTACGTAGCAGTCCATGTTTCCAACCACTGGCAAAGTTAGCTATTTCATGGAAAAGCATTCCAGTAGGGGTATGGATGGGTAAGTACCTTGGGCAAGCTTGGGGACAATCTGGATACCAGAAGATCCGATTCCAATACAGGCGACACGTTTCCCGGTGAAGTCATAGCTGGAGTCCCAGTGTGCTGAATGAATAAGTTTCCCTTTGAAACTTTCTAATCCTTCAATCGTCGGCCATTTCCAGTTGCTGCAATCATTCAATCAGCACCGATACCCAGAAACGAGGTATGAGGAGACAAACTTCAGTACACCGCTGGCATTTATGAAAACATCACACTCATCACTGAGCACCGTGGATCCATTCCTGACCTTGAGGTCCCACTTTCCTTTTTGCTCGTTCCAGACAGCCGATTCGACTGAATGCTGGAGACGAATGTATTTCTCGACCTCGTATTGCTTTGCAACATCTTTCATGTATGAATGAATCTGTTCTGATGTCGCATAATAATTCGGCCACTCCGGATTGGCAGCAAAGGTATAGGAATAATTGTGCGCAGGAATATCGCATTGGCAGCCAGGATATCTAGAACGCGTTAAGCAAACCAATACTATAGTCATGGTCGGGCTATTGTTCAACTTACCGGTTCTCATACCAGGTCCCTCCCAAATCAGCATTCCGTTCATAAATAACGAACTCCGCGTTCGCGTCTTTCATGCGCTCATTGAATACAATGCCCATCATCAGACCGGAGTATCCTGCACCGAGACAAACAACCCGAATAGGCCGCCGGGTGCCGATGGGCTGCTCGATGATTGTGTAGTTGGGATTCAGACGGTGGTGGGATGCGCTCTTGATGTCTTTGATGCCATCAATGCCCTTTTGCAGACCCAGGACACTCGTAACTGGAGCCATAGGCTCTGCAAGTGCTACTGGTGGCGCCATGGTTCAGAACAAACAGAATGATGTGTGTGGTGCTGTATACTGAGTGCCTTGAGTTTATACCCGATGTGATTATGTGAGTTGTTATAATCTTTTTATTTTGAGGTAAATATGTGTTCATTAGACATGGCGCGGTCATAGTCATAAATAATTTTGTTCCCAACACATTCGAGGGGTACACATGCCGAATCTCCGGCTTCGTTTCTGATACCTGTATCTAAGCAGATAGACATCACGGACATGTTCCGGGGCAAGACTCTAAAGGATCATTCGGTAGTCTAGATTGGGATATCCGGATACGATAACCGAACACTCGGCGCGGCATCGGACCGTTTACCCCGCATCGTTTTGTGGGGAAACCGGGGAAGCGGCACGAAGAGGATAGAACGAGAAAGAATCTTTACTACGCCGAAGGATGTAATCTTTCTGAGGACATGGGTGGGTCACGGCTGTATGAGTTTCACTAGGAGAGGACACGTCACGTTGTGGAACATAGGCTACCGTCCGCGGGTCCTGATCCAAAACGCCAAATAAATCGACCTTGTCATAGTGTTGAGTGGTTTTTTTTTTTTTGAAATTGATATATGAAGAACCTAACAAGCTGCAATTGAGGTGCTACCAAACATCTAAGTCCAGTCCAGTCAATACAATCGAATGTGATTCCAATTTGGTATTTTGTTATAGTGGAAGTATTAAATCTGAGAATGCGGAAATGCATTCAATGCTCTCGAATATTAAATTCTTTTGACTTGGGTGGATCTGACAGAGCCCATTGGATTCCACCTTCCATGACATGGTCCCATTGTTTACAAACCGACAGCCTCTCCCCGAAGCGTCGGAATCCATGTGGTACGCCTTTGAAAACATTGACATTGGTAGGTACTCTATCGTGATATTAGCAAGTGAATGAAATTCCCCAGCTCTGGCCAGAAACTTACTCATTTTCGGCCAGCAATTTTCCAAATAATAGTCCTTCGTCACGCAGTGGATCATAGCCTGCGATTCCAAGCGTGGTGGGTGGCATTTTCTTCGCATCTTGAGATGATAAATGCGCTGGATTCAGTCGCTTGTCGGCCGGATCTGGATTCTGTACATTTAGAAGATCTCCAAATAGCTTCTTCCTGCGCAAATTAAGGATTGGTGCATTCTCATTTTGGTGATAGGAAGATACATTGGGGTCCTTCATTTGGCGCAATTGGGATTCGTAACACTTTGTGTGAACCAAGCAAGGAATCATGAGTACCTGGCCTCGGATAGCCGGTAATGTCGAGACTGGCAGCTCAGATCTTAGCGCCGTTTGTGTCAAGGAAGCTGCGATCCACGCGCCAGCTGATATTCCACCCACAACGATGTTCTCTCGGTCACCATTGAATTCGTCAATATGGTCACACACCCAAATGAACGCGTCCTCCGCATCATTCCACGCAGTTGGATACATATACTCAGGAGTATGGCGATAGTTGACGTTGATGACAACAACATGTGCGTTGATGGCAATTCGAGAGCATATCGCATCTTCAGAGCTCAAGGTACCAAAGAGGAAACCTCCACCATGAAAGTGCATATAAACCGGTAGGGCTTGTGTGGGAGATGCGGAGGATGGACGATAGCTTCTCGCCTCCAAGCTGTAGCCATCACGACTAGAAATGACGTAGTCCTGCATCGACACTCTGTCGGCAAGATCTGCCATTTCTCTCACTGCAACAGCTTCTCTTCCCGTGTTGGCCGTTTGCTTTAGCTCGGATATGCTCTGTTCTTTTGTGGCCGGCAACGTGGCCTCCACGCGTAGCCATTCCTCGCTTGGGATACCATATTTCGTAAAGTCGCACATGTTGTGGGATTAACTGAGATGAAGAGAAAGGGGATTTCACGGCCTCGGTGGTAGCTTTGTTGCTTGACACTTTGGGGTTGTATTACTTGATTTGCTCGGTGAAGGGCTGGGCAAAGCTTCGAACAAGTGCTCATATTGTCCATATCAGCAGTCATTCGCCCTAGGCCGATTCCGGCTTACCAGTGCTCTCGGCTTTGATGCCAATTTTCAGAAAAATCGGCGGAACTACCGGGGGCATGTTTACGACTGCCAGGATACGCGTCTATAGCGACGCGTCGGTAGATCTGTGTTTGACTGATTTGGCACCATTGGGCTTTGCTGGCAGAGTGTGCACACCTAAACAACATGTTAATTCCAATCATATTTTGTTGCCCATGAAATTCAGGCTATTGAGACAATGTAGGTACAAGGATTAGTGAAGAAAAGAAGGTGATATCGAGTTTGCCGCCAAGCTGAATTTCTAGTTTTCTGTGCACCTGGTTCACACATCTCACATTCCATCTCGCATCGAAAATGCTTTTGACATCAATCAATAATATTACCTATGAAGTGAGCAATTTTTGAAGGTCTTCTGCTTTCTATTGTTGATTGCATCGCCATCAAGCCTGGCATTGGAGACAAACTAAGTCGGTATTTCCCAAAGTAGATTGCCGAGAGCACGTGTCACGCTAACTTCTTTCTGTGAAAAAAGATCTCGGCTATACTCCCTGTGTCCTGCTACTCACCAATCCTTCGGTAACTACTTTGTCCAGTCAGGTCACAGCACCTGATGAGCCGGGATGAGTTGCGCCGTCGGTACGGAAGAGGTCCTGATGACCTGCGCAGCCTGGAGTGGAGTCATGGCGGGGATTCTTCCGATGTTGAACGGATTCTTGTTTTAGTATAAAGTGACCAGCCTTTGACAACCGACAATCAAACACAGAAGATCTCTCATCCGTCGATCACTCATCGCTTTGCCATATACTAAACTGTTCTTCAGCTTAGAGGATATCTTGACCTTGAAATTTCTCGTGGCCAACATCGATTGAGACATCTGAATTTGCACCGAAGTCAGCAAGTCTACAACAATGGCACCGTCATTTGTGACCCCAAGTATACCAGCATCTCCCGTCGCCGATGGTAAGGTCCCGGTAGCCTTCACCACTAAAGAAGCAAAGGACCTTCCGGAGAGCTTGCTCTCACACTTTGCCCCCAATATCAATGCCAAACAAAACCATGATGGTCTGAAGACTGCGACTAAAGACGAATGGGAGGAACACTCTGTTCCATTCAACACCCAATATGCATTAAATCCTCGCAAGCTTCGAATCATCACCATCGGTGCCGGATTTTCTGGATTATTGCTTGCGCACAAGTTCCAACATGCCTACCCAGAGCTCCAGGACTTTGTGGAGCACACTATTTTCGAGGGCCGAGGTGACGTTGGAGGAACGTGGCTAGTCAATACCTACCCTGGTGTACAGTGCGATGTGCCATCCCATATCTACGTAAGCTAATCCTGGACGCTTGATGATTTTGGCACTCTTCTAATTGAATTAGGCTTTTCCATTCGACCCTAACCCAGATTGGCCTCGCTTCTACTCTAGTGGACCTGCGATCCACGAGTACATCTCTAAAACAGCCAAGAAGTGGAACCTTGATCGCGATGTGCAATTGAATACTCGGGTCGTTGGTGCTTTTTGGCAGGAAGATTCAGGGAAATGGAAGCTTACCGTAGAGCACGGTGGAGTCCAGCGTGATGAATATTGTGATATTCTCATTTCAGGCCAAGGTAACTTGGTGTACGTATTCAACCCATCCCTATTTCAGCCGATCGAAAAGATGATCTAACAATTGAACAGAAACCCGTCTTGGCCCAAGATTCCCGGGCTTTCTGATTTCAAGGGTCATGTCACACACTCTGCTAGATGGGACCATGACTTTGACTACTCCAACAAACGTATCGCTGTTATCGGTAATGGTTCTTCCGGTATCCAAATCGTACCTCAGATGGCCAAATTGCCAGGGACAACGGTGCGAAACTTTATCCGTGGCCCAGCTTGGGTGTATTACCGCGTCCCTCCCTCAAAGCACCTAGGGAGAGATACAGAAGACACAAATCCAGAGTTCTTTGAAACGGAAAAAGAGCGTTTCCGCGATCCCGTCCAACACCGAGAGTACCGCAAAGGCATTATTCACCGAACAAACAAGGCATTCCGTTTGGTAAGGTTGAACAACAGCCTTATATGTGTTGCCTTAACTGACATGAGACATGATATAGTTTATCAAAGGAGAGGCCAACGAAAATACCGTCAGACTCGCAACAGCGCAGATGTCCGAGAAACTCAACCACGATCCTGTTCTGTGCGAGCAGCTGATTCCCAAATGGGAGATCGGTTGTCGTCGGGTAACCCCGGGTCCCGGTTATCTCGAATCATTCTCGAAGCCCAATTGCACCCTTACTTCAAGCTCAATCACCAAAATTACTGAAAAGGGTATCGTTACTGCCGACGGAGAAGAGTACGAGTGTGATGTTTGTAAGTGATTTCCCCCGGCTGTCCGTTCCCGTGAATGTACTCTGACGCATTCTAGTGATTTGTGCTACTGGATTCGACGTCTCTAAATGCCCTCAATATCCCCTGGTCGGCCAAAATGGAGTCAACCTCGCCCAAAAGTGGAAAGATGAACCCACATCTTACCTTTCCGTTGGAACGGATGATTTCCCCAACTATTTCACAATGGCTGGCCCCAACTGCCTCTGCGGCCATGGATCTCTCGTCGAGGCATTGAATTGGACGGGTGACTACTTCGTCAAGATGATCAAAAAAATTGCAACAGAAGACATCAAATATATGGTCCCCAAGGCGTCTTCAGTACACGCATTTGGTAAATATCAGGACGAGATCCACAAGACTTTGGTCTGGTCCGGCTCCTGTCGCAGCTGGTACAAGAGAGGCACCGTGGATGGCCGAGTCACGCACCTGTTTGCGGGCAGTGCCATTCTATTCCGTCGGTTGCTCGGTGAGATTCGTTCAGAGCATTACGATATTGCTTACAACTCTGGCAATCCGTTCCGCTTTTTGGGTAACGGATTCACTGAGTGGGAGATGCGAGAGGAGGCTGATCTTGGATGGTATGTACAGGTTGCTAAGCCAGGACCAGAGGTCTACACTGAAAGTGATAAGTCCTGGATCGCGAAATAGATGTTCAAATGCTTTGCTCTATTACCTCATTCAATCTGTTTGGCTTAGATTGTGAATTATCTGATAATTTGTCGCTTTCATTACCCATTTTATTATATAAATATATTGAGTTTTGTTTCGGAAATCTATCTACCACATGTAGCAGACTGTCTTGTTCTTTTTTCTTATTTCGATTCTAGGATCGTGATTGGGTGCTTTAAGTGTAATGACGACGATTATGATCTCGTTGACCTGGTGCAACTCGCTTTTAAATTTATGCTGCTACGCCAATCAGCGCTGGAAAGCCAGCTTTGACATTAATGATGGATAGTGTGACCCCCGTACACAAATCGACCCAATGAATCAGTCCTCAAGCGGTCCATGAACCCTCCATGAAGCTATCCCTATAATTCCTCGACGAATCTCTGCCTTGATGGTAAGGTCTCCAATAAGCGGTGCAAACAAGACAAAAACTGTTTTACGAAGAAAGCAGGGACATCCACTTTCGGCCGCAGAGCTGTACCCCTTCCTCATTTTCTGCAACTGCATTTTTTATCTCCCTCTCACCTTTCTCTGTCAATTCCACTCCCGCTAGCTGGAGTCCATGCACCATCACCGCCGCCAAGTCTGCTTTCGTACACGCAGATATTCGGATCGTGACACCACGCCTCATCGTCGCCGAGGTTTATATTGAAACTACATATACGAGACATACCAAGAATATATCCCAGAGACGAGATACAAGGGAAGAAAGTGGTACAATTTTTTTTCAGTTGAAAACACTGTCTAGTAGTAGAGTATCAAATTCGCAATAGCAACAAATATATTCAATTACCCTAAAAGAGAATTTCACTAGACTAACTAAGGATAAATCCTCCATTTCCCTTGGTGCAATCGATCATCACAACGCATACCGGAATTGCATGTTCTGTCTTCCGTTAATATTAGAGTAAAACATGAGGGTCAAGCATCTTACCTTCTTATCAGTCAAGTCATCCTCATATGCATGCTCAAAGCCTTCTACGGTTCCCATCTTGTCGCGGCGTCGATTCTCCAATACGCACAGCACGCGATAGACCAGCACAAAGGAGGCTGCAATAAGGGCGGTGATAACCACCACGATGAATCCCCGGTTATAATGAGGGGCATCCTCGGATCGGAAAGCCTGGGGTCCCGCAAAATTACCTGGTCAAGATCAGCAATCGCACTTTGTTATACATGAAAAATTACATATACATACCGAGCGAGTATCCAATGTATAGTCCTGAAGAGGCTAGTGATCGTTTAGTATAGCCAGCATTATTCGCCAAGAACAGGCCCATGGACACGGCGTATCCAGCCCCCAATGTCGGGAGAATATAACAGGCAAAAAGGAGTCCGCCAAGTGCCGATCGAGGCAAAAGCCAAAGAAGCAGCGCTGCAGCGGTCGTGACCAACTGGCACATGATAATGATATATGCTCGCCATCCAGGGAACTTGTATGCCAGATAGGTTGTGATAAGCATCATGGTGCCGGCATAAACACCCGATGGGATCATAAGGAGCAGTGAGTTGAGTGGATTAAACCCAAAGCCATCGATGATGATAGCTTGGAAGGTCGAGATCGGTGCATTGGCAAACATGCTGCAGACAGCAAAGAAGAAGATCAGCCAGAATTTGATGTCCATGAGAAGCTCAATGGCTTGTCCACTTTTGAAGTGTGTGTTTCGTACTCCGGAATTGTTCGTTCTCATGCGAGCAACAGCAATATAGCGCTCCCGCTCATCAAATCCCTTGGCTCGGATGGGGTCAGGTGGAAGAACGAAGTAGATCAAGACGCCACAGATGATGGTCAGGCTGCCGGCGAAGAAGTACATGTAGAACCATGGGGCAAAGCTTCCTTTGAGGTGCCCAAGTCCATAGTTGACAAGTGGCGAAAAGATAGAAACGTAGCCTGTGCATGAATACCAGGCACTAAAAGCCAGTCAGCTAAAGTCCAGGTTCTTGTAAGAGTCTCATGAGACTGTACCCCATCCTCAGAGACTGTTCATCCTTTTTGTACCATCCACCCTGTCGCGCGGTAAGTCTAAGAACTTGACGGGACAGATCAGGTAATGATACATACGACGATCATCATGAACATCGGGCTGATGCCAGCTTCAGTAAAACCAAGGAAAAATCGTTGGGCGTAAAGTCCTCGGAACCCAGTACAAGCCGGTGTGACGATCAGAGTAGCCCCCCAGACTATGATTGCTAGGGAAGCGACGCGCTCAATTGGGAACCTCTGGGCTAGGACGATGACTGGATAAGCTCCCAGAATAAAGCCAAGATAGAAAATGGACGAAGCCATGGCAAAGTGGTTTCCGGTGTTTAAATCCAAGTCGTCTTTGATGCCGAAAAGAGCCTGTAGATCTCGTGAGCTTGTGAAGTACTGTGAACCAGAAGATCTTCATACAGCTTGTCCCAGGAGGACCTTGTCGGCGTAAAGAAAAGCGTAGGTAGCACACAAGACCGGCAATAGTTTGATGTCTATCTTTCTGCGCAGCTTTTTCTCCTCTTCAGGCGTCCATTCTTGATCGCCATCATAGGTAGCGAGGACTTTGATAGCTTCATCTCCATGAACTATATCAAGCTTCTTTGTCTCTCCCTCTTCACCTCCCGAAATATGCTCACTTGAGATGCCCAGAGAGAGGTCTTTGACTGAGCTTGACATGGTCAATGCGTGTTGGGAATGCGATGTTCTGTTGAGCTCACGGTGACGGCTAGTAGGCCCCTTTTATGCCCCAGACAGATAGTAATGTTTTTCTGGGGAACATTCTGATACCGAACAGCTGATTAGCGCCATTTTCTGGGCGTCAATTAGCTCCATGTGAATAACTTCCATTTTGTAGACATAACAGGACAGCCGACGGGACGGCCGTAGGGGGATTACCGATAGCATAGCCGGTAGGTCTAACCGTCATGGATAAAGTGATGCTGCGCTAGTAACGAAAACGCGGGGCGTAAATGCGGGGAAGCGCGAATACGAGAAAGGATCGAGGATTCGAAAAAGCCGATCTGGCCTCAGTCAGGTTAGCGTTAGCCACATCTGGAAATACCGATAGTGCCCAGGTGAGGCATGGCCGACATCGCTTCTAAGCGGAAGGATCCGCGATATTGCCTCAATCTCATCCCTTAAAGCAGAACACTGGTCATTTTCCTGTGGTAATGAAGCTTGTCTGCAAAAAATCATCATGACCACTACTCCACCATCCATCGAGCTGCCTCACGGTGAGGAGGTTGTGAGCGTGAAGCTCATCAATCCTGTCAACTTTGGACCAGCTATTATCAACCGATTTATGGGGCCTCCTGTGCCTGGTGTCGAGAAAAAGAAGCCCGGACCAGTTTTGACATTTCTGGTGGAACATGCTTCGGGTCAAAAGCTGGTGTTTGATCTGGGCATCCGCAAAGATTACCAAAACTATTCTCCCACAATTGCGGAATATATCCCAACAACAAACTATGACATTCAAGTGACAAAGAACGTGGTCGACATTCTGGAAGAGAATGGCATTCCTGGAAAGAGCATAGATGCGGTGATCTGGAGGTAATTATTGCCTAAGGTAAAGATGCATGCAAAGTTGACCGTCTTCGCCTAGTCATTGGCATTGGGATCACATAGGAGACCCATCGAGTTTTCCCAGCAGCACCGACTTGATTGTGGGACAAGGGTTCTCAGAGGCCATGTTGCCCGGTTATCCCGCCAATCCCAAGTCCCCAATTCGTGAGAGTGATTATACGTAAGCCTTGAATTCTTGAATATGTGAAGCATCTGAAGATCTCACAACTTGCAGAGGACGAAATTTACGAGAAATCCGATTCGATGGCCCAGACGCTCTACGTATTGGGAAATTCCCAGCCGTGGATTACTTTGGCGATGGATCATTCTACTTGTTAGATAGTCCAGGACATGCAGTTGGGCATCTATGTGGTCTAGCACGAACCACTGTTAACCCTCCCACTTTTGTCTTAATGGGAGGAGACATCTGTCATTATGCGGGTCTCTTTCGACCGTCCAAATACCTTCCTGTTCCCCCGTCCATTTCTCCACATCCATATGATACGCAAAGCGATGTGCCATTTTGTCCTGGGAGCGTGTTTGATGATTTGCAGCACAGCAGAGGAAGAAAGCCAACGGACACGATGTACGAGATGTGCTTTGGACATGACATCCCCCTTGCGCAGAAAACCCGTAATGATTTGCAAGAGCTCGACTGCAACGAAAACATTTTTGTTATTATTGCACACGATGCGACGGTTAGGGATGCGGTGGATCACTTCCCAGCTAGTCTCAATAATTGGAAGGAAAATGGATGGGGGCAAAGCGTGAAGTGGACTTGGTTCCGGGACCTTGAACCATATTGGAAGTCTAAAGGCCTGTAATAGGCAGGTCCTTGGCTCCTTTTAACAAGAAAACTTGATCTCTTGATCCTTCATAATGAACCTGCTATATGTCCTCTCTAAAATATACGTGGTGTTGTGAAGCATTTCCTGCGTTATATGGGCTCAAAATCCTATGCCATACCTCCTCGGCTGATTTGGCAACTACTGTTTTGTAGCGACTTCTACATCTCACGTTTTTTAATGTTTATCATGTGATTCCACATATTTGTTTGTGATTTGTTCCCTGTAGAAGCCTACTCATGCAGTAATGCAACTCGTGCCTTCACTTTTCCGTCACAGAGATTCTTCAAGACCACCGGGAAATCCTTCAAGCTAGCAGTTTCAGTCTGTGGCTGGATCACTCCCTTTGAGATGAGATCGAGGACTTCCTTTAAGTCCTTCGCTTGTCCGCCATAAGTGAAGATAATGCTGAGTCTCTTTTGGATACCGATTTTCATGTCGATTGTATTTTCTTCATCGAGAGTCCCGACACAGAGAAGTTTGCCTCCACGGCGAACTATCCAATAGTCAGCGTCATGAACCCATACTTTGTCACAAACCCTTACCAATATTCTGAGCATCCTGGAACGTCTGATGGGTCCCTACAAAATCCAGAGTTGTATCGATCTTGCCCTGTAATCCATTCTCGCGCACGAAATCTTGTACTGACTTTCCAGCTGGTACGAGATCCTTCTGAGGAACGCCGAATCTTGCAGCCTCTTCCAACCGTTCCTGTCTGATATCCGAAACAATTACTCTGGCGCCAATATGCAGAACGATCTGCAATGCATTGAATCCTAGCCCTCCAAGCCCAAATAGAAGTACAGTCTCATTGGGCTTAACTTCAGCGCGCCTAACAATGGCATGGTAGCTTGTTTTGACGGCATCTGTCGCAACAGCTGCAACGGAGGATGGAATACCTGAGTCTCTTATTAGTTCGAGAACCATCAGAGTACCGCGTCAACCAACCATCTGGGACCCGCACGACGGCTCGAATATCCAGCGCGGCGTATGGTGCATAAAAACCATCTTGACCAATACCAGCATGATGAGCCTGCTCGCAGAGCTGAGCAAGATCCCGTGAACACTCTGGGCAATCATCTAACCCACAGCCAGGGACAGCAATAGTCGCAATTCGGTCGCCCTATTGTCTTGATTAGCCGAACTTGATCGTTCAGATTAGTGCCTGCACGACCTACTACACTGAATCCAGCATCTTTCACCTGGTCACCTATCCGAACAATCTCACCACAGCCTTCATGGCCCTTAAAGAACGAAATAATCTCAGTCAGCTTGCAAATTTCTATAAAGTGATCGCTGATAAATCATGCACGCACAAGAGTCCACTTTTCCTGAAACCAAGGACGTTGCTTTTCAGTCGTGAGAAGGGATTGATCGCTATGGCATACTAAACACAGTTGTTGGTACCATCATTTGATAGTGTTTCGCCATATTAAAAACTCGCAGAGCACTAACCACCAGATGCCAGCAGTTTAATTAAAAACCCTCTTTCTGGCGTTGGGGGAACTGGAACTTCTTCCCAAACCTGCACAAATGTTGGTAGGTGCCACTTCCATTATCCAATTGTCAAACTTACAGGCTCAGGATTTCCTCTATGCTTTCTCCATGCAAACATGGAGGAAGGAATTGTGATGTTTGAGATTGTCATATCGGAGGATGCTTTTTTCGATAACTTGATGATGGTCTAAGCTTCCACTATGGTCACTTTATAGGTCTATGCAATAGCCTCGCTTCAGTTATAAGCATTTACCGCGGTCTGCGGCTCGGCTATACCATACTGACATTGCCGTACATGCCGGATGTCGATCTACATTTTACCGAAGCATCATCCGGTAGATGCCCAAGATTCTATCAATTACAGTACTAATCAATCACAGGTGAGAAGATGCCAATATTATCCGCCACCGGACTGACATAAATTGCATTCTATATCCATAAATAGGCAAAGTGTCCAAGCATTATGTATCCGACTCACACTCTCCGCCCTTGACCCTGTCTCTGCTCGGAGTCAGCGATGAAGTGCAGCTCAATCTTTGTAAATTCTCACTTTATAATCATCGAGCCATTTATCTTCTATAATGACCAATTGCGTCGCTTGTTTCTTCATGAAGTACTCGTCTTTGGGGTCAGAGTAGTCTTCCTTGTCTACGTCCATGAATCCCTCCTTGGCAGTTGTCCGAGGGGTGATCATCAGTGAGCGTCCTAGTAATGTAAGCAATCCATCACCGCTTCTTGAATGACAAGATCAGGGGCGACAAGTGCAACCAACGTACCATTGATAGATTTATCACACGCAATTCGCATCATGGCGCCGGCGCAATCCGCCTGTTCACCGAACTCAATGCCGTGCTCTATCAGCCAATCCTCGTATTCCTTGGTCCTGATAGCGCTCTTAATCCAGCATGGGGCGACATAGTTAATGCGGATTCCTTGCTCCCAGCTGTTACGTCGGACAGTCTTCATGAAGCCGCGTAGGCCATACTTTGTGGCTGTGTATTCCCAATTTCCCTGGGGTTTGTTAGTAAGATATTCACGCAGCAATGAAAATAGAGGTAATCCAAGAGGGGTGTGGTTACCGGTGAATCAATATACGCGACCATGCTTCCAGTGATGATGAAGCATCGATCACGGTCTGGGGAATCTTGTTGCTTCCTGAAGTAATGAACTGCAAGCTTCCATGTATAAAATGTGCCATCCATGTTGACACGAACGATATTCAGATCGGGCTTGGTAGGTGGCCCGTTCGGATCTGTGGATGGTCAGCGCCGGAGCCACACAAATATAGCCAAGGGTAGTGTTCAAATCCCTTAAGCTACCGGTTCACCGTCGAGGGATTGACTTACCATCGAGATTCCACAAGCTATCACCTGAAGCTCGGGAGATTCCCGCATTTGCAATAACAATGTCCACGCTGTTATGCGGACTCTTGGTTTTGGCGGTCTCAAATAGTGTAATCAAGGCGTCCCAGTCGCGAATATCACATTTGACAAACGCTGTCTTCTCACCATCTGCATTCAATTCCTTGGCAAGTTCCTCTCCGCGAGGATGCAGGTCCGCAAACGTGACAAATGCGCCGGCCGCGCTGAAGGCTCGTACCATGGCCTCGCCCATGCCATTTGCGCCTCCAGTGATAATGACTGATTTTCCCTTAGCATTGGCTAGATCGGGAGCCACGGTGTGGTCAATCGGGCCGGTATAGGTATATTTGGGAAGCGGCATTGTCAAGGAAATTCTCAGTGCTCGGGTAAAATTGTAGATGTTTGAGTTGTGAGCTGTCGCAAAGAGAACTGCAAACAGATGAGCCACTTATAGCTGTAGTCTGGAATACACTAGCTGTATGTATCCGAGCCAAATTCCCCGCCTCTATCGCAGCCGATAAAGGATACCCCGCGGCACTGTTCCCCGTGGGGTCTACCGTTGATCCTGTTCCCATCTCGGTACTCCAAATGGGGATAACCGGCGCGTACCCGAACAGCATAGAGATACCGGGCATTCTGAGCCCTTTTGGCGCGGTACTCGTACGAAGCAAATATATAAACTCAAATTTGGAAACTCAATCCGGATTCAGTCGGTCGCATATCCGACAAACCTATCTTTCACTTTAATCTCAGGACCTCTTACTCGACGGTCGGTTCTGCTAGAGGATGGACATGGGTCATGGCGCACTTTCCTGCGGGGAAAGGCTGGAAATGAAACGATTGACACGGACGGTATGGACATGGACGGAGATGATTGCTCTACATTCCCGTGGGACGAGTGAGTTCTTATTTGGTTGGTACGGTACGCTATCTACAGTAGCACTAAGTATCGAGTACGTCTCGGATATCCTCAAAGTGAGCGTGCCACGTCTCATACCCAATCATTCCAAGGCTTTTCAAGTCATCAATGAACATATCTAGTGTCAGTTGTGGCTTGCAGGATTTGCCTTTATCCTCTCTCACCCATCGTACGGTTGCCTTGTAGAGCTCTTCCGCCTCCTTAGATTTCCACTCCATAAACCATGTGAGGCGTTGACATTGCACCCCTTGGTAATTGATCTCTCCCGATAGCCAGGCGATGTTGTGACTGAGAATCCCGGACATTGGATTAGAAGGCTCCTCATCTCTCCCATAGAAATTCAACAGGATAGGTAGCTGACGCTCTCGCTTCTTTTCAGAGTCCAGTGTGTAGATAGGAAAGTAAACCATCCAGACTTCGTGGATTTGTCTTGGATTGGGATACATGGGGAAGCCCGCGTGTATCATCTTGCCAATACAGTAGTCAACTCGATAAATGGAATAGACAGTATCGCTATATTGATAAAGAGTCATTTTGGCGTTGCCAGCAATTCTGCCTGTTCTGTGGAAGTCATTTCGGTGTGTTTCTGACAACCACTTGTGTGTGCATTTGTCAGCCTCTCTTCTGTTTATCTTCCTTCGAGTCCTTACGAATGATAATCCATAGCCTGTGGGGCAGTTCGAAGGGGCATGCGAAAGTGATATGGCGACATCCCTCGAATCCTTGAATCTCATTCAGAGAATTTCTCCAGTCCATTTGCTTTACAGGTGACATCTCAGAAAAGTCCAAGTCCAGCCATTCGATTGTGGAACCAGGAACTCCCTGGCTGCGAGTTCGGTCGATATCTGGTGTTCGGTTGGTACCGGTCTGACTTCTTGTGGTCTGCATGATTATGTCTGAGGATGCGGAAAGGTGGGTGGGTTGGTGAACTTCTTTATGGCTGCAGAACCCAGGACAGAGTGGTGGAGTGTGGCTGCTAACTAATCTCCAACTCTACCGCCGGGAAAGGACATCACAGCAGGGGCAACAGAAAGAAGGGGTGATACATAACCGGGCAAAAAGAATGAGAGGCATCATATTGATACACCAAAAATATAACGGTTTGGTATTAACCGCATAATTAGTAGCCTGCTAAGAGTTAATAGGTCAACCAACGGGCAAGAGAAGATTTGCAGCCGGTGATTAAACAATTGATTGTCGCAGAAATCTGACTACAAAAAGAATAAAAAGAACACAATTAAAACAGCTGTTCAGCCTATTGGATCTCAACTGGGCTCCATGTCACTTCTACAACCTGCCCTTAGTCGTATCACCTCCGCATTGCCTCAGCGCTGTCTACCACGGAGCTCTCTAGCGAGCCTTGGGTGAATCACCAGAAAACCACAACATCAACAGACGCGCAACATGTTAAGACGTTTATAAGCAACTTGATGCCTCCCGCTCCGATTGCTTCACCAAACAGCCAGATCTCCCTTGGGGATTCGCAATCTACCGCTGTTCTTACAAGGACGAGAGCGCCTGGAGTCGTCTACTTCAACACATAGAGGAATCGATCAAAGTCAGTCTTGAATGCAACCAGAGAATGGACCTTCTACCACATCATCAGCTGGTTATCAATGACGACATCACAAAATTCAATGGAGCTACATCCCATGAGATTCACGACCACTTCAACGCATGGGTTGCGGATCAACTGCCTCAGGTCGTCGCCAGCCTCGAAGTGCTCGAAAGGCTCCGATCTCACAATAGTACTTATCATCAGCTAGGTCCAGAGTATGACCTCGGTGCACGGTATAACTTTTGCCTCTTTGTGGACGATTTCTGCTTAGAGTCGACTAGGTATCTCAATGATTCTCAATTCGATCCCGTTGTCAAAGTTCTGTCAGGGTTCTCGGGCAAATTGACACCCCAGGAGAGGGAATACCAAATTCATCCTGATTGGCATGATGGAGAAACAGATGACGAATTCGAAATGGTTGGCTGGATGTATATTCCCATGGAAAGTTACGTGTGGTGGTATAATGCTCTAGAACAACCGGCGGATTGGGATCGATACTATTTACGGCCACCCATGATGTTTGACGGATGCAGTGTATTTAATCTAGACGAACTGCTCGCTCTGCTTTCACACTCATTGTAGTCTCTGTAATCTTCATTCTCAGTAGAATTAAGTATATTTCTTCCCCTTCCCCCTCCTCTCCAACGCTTTGTGGCTACTTATACCCCCAGGATGCTCTCAAGACTTGACGACAACCTGATATAGCCCAACCCCTGTGGTCAGACGCGTGCTGATATCGGTATTGTATAGGTGCTAGTTGATCAAGTCGGGAAATCATATGTCTCCCAAACGTACGGAGTATGTTGTGCTAATCTCTCCACCGTGGATACATCGACATGGCTCGAACACACGAGATTCCGTCCACCGTGGGAAGGCACCTCCACTGTAGTATCGGACGATCCGATTTGACGGTTTCACGGTCCGTGCTGTAAGCTGTTCGGAATGCACAACATCTACTCCGTACAACACGTGTTACCTGTACTCCGTATGGTACAACAACGGAGTATGAATGGTGCTTTTTTTTTCGGGATCTCCACCTCGGAGACTAGGTATGTAGATAAACTCTCGTCGCTTCAGACAAGTCAGCCTATGTTGTAAAGTTTACTGGTGGATCCACACGGGATGTCGCGGATTTTTACGTTAAGCGAGACTGTTGAAGGAATTTGCCCGTCCACAGGAATTATCAGTACGGAGCACGCTAAGGGTGACAATGTTTCGGGTTTGGGGAATCAAGAAGGGAGACCTTCTAAGGGGCGAAAAAAGATAGAAGTGGGAAGCAAATAAAGTTTTGATAGACCTCAACAATCTACATTCAGCTTAGACCGTGTGCGCGGAAGGCCATCCCGTGCCATGTGGATATAAATGTGGAAACCCGGCCGACTAGTTTTTGTCTTAGAC
This sequence comes from Penicillium crystallinum, assembly GCA_027569675.1. NCBI lineage: Eukaryota > Fungi > Ascomycota > Eurotiomycetes > Eurotiales > Aspergillaceae > Penicillium > Penicillium crystallinum. Next base: position 151,651 of record JAPDKR010000055.1, read on the forward strand.
CGTGAAGGCCATTTAGCAACTGACCGAGGCTTGAAAAAAAGAATTGCATGCCATTTCTATTACTACTAGTCGATTTAGTCGTATTATTTACAGCTTTGAAAATTGGTCGGGTGCATGTGAGTGAACGGTTTATTCTTTGCAACTGAACTTTCCGATGTATAAACTTGAGATTCATTATGACAGCTCATTAAATTATGGCCATATGGGCCCTCATTGCTACTCATTATTTTAAACCTCCACACCAGGTGTTAAGTATATATCAATAATCGCTTGCTTGGGAGCAAAACTTCGGCCAGCTCAAGCGGAACCCCTGTTGTTCGGGGACCTGCGCTTAAGACGAGTTTGAGTTATCAGCGCAGCTGAAAGTGCCACCTAAAAACAAATCAAGTCAGTTACAAGGGCGGAATGAAAGAGTGGACTCGATCTTACCAATTGCTCCCGTGGCGTATGCATCAATGATCTGGATAATAACGCCATATGTCGCTCCAACAAGGAAGAAAATTCCGAGCAACACCATTCCCCAGTGCAGGAGGTAGATCACCTTCTCCAGAAGTGTTCCCTTCCGGTAGTGGCTGTTGCTGTGCAGCCACAAGTAGCCAGGAAGACACATGGCAAGGGGTGCAAAGCAAACAGATCCGATCAATGCAACCAGGTAGTTGAAGATGGGGATAGTCTCGCTGAGGATGAAGGCAAGAGCACCGAGGATGATGGTGCAACCCAACCAAGTACCCCAATGAACGACCGTGTTGGCCTGTAGATGACGCGTGTTGGCCAAGATACGGACGAAGATGTACTTGGCGGCGATCTAATAGCAAAGTCAGTTTTGGTCTTTATTCCTCGAGTGAGCTACTCACATGCAAGTAGATTGTAGCACTGACGACCAATCCGATCAGTGCCACACCATAAGAAACCATTTTAATCGTTTGTCCGGCACTCTGTACGCGTGAATGGTTAGCAACTGGCATCAAAACGGGCACCAAGGAGGTACTTACGCCTAGTGAAGGGCTCGCCACCCATTGTCCACACCAGCGGTAGACAACCAAGCTAAAAGCAAGATATGACGCATTGACGATGATCATGCACAGATACAAAGCTTTCTTATAGTCTTTCGGGTTCCGCATCTCCGACATGACCGGGATGAAGGCGCTGGTGCCAGCAGTAGAAACAAAAATCGTGCTGGAAGCAACCATTCCCATCGCAAACCCAGGGTTGTTGATGGCCAAAAAGCCAAGGTCATAGGGGCCCTCTTGGGGTGCGGCAGCTGGCCGCTCCCGTGTTGTGACTCCGATGACGACAATCAAGACTGCGGCGTAAATTGAGATAAAACCAATATATGTGAGCCAGCCCACATGCTGAAGCTTCCGCACCGAAGCCGTTGCAACGATCACAACCGCTGCAATCAACGACCACCATACTGTGCACGCAGAATGGTGGGAGAGGGCGTTCAGGGCTGTTGAGACTCCAAGGATACCACTGCCCACAACAAGGACATAGCCGATGAGAAACAGTAAGCCTGTAAGTTCCTTTGCAAAGAAACCACCGGCAACCTCTGCCATGTCGGCGATAGAGTGGCAGTGTGGATGCTTCTTGCGGAAGTTACCAAGGATCACAAAGGAATATGTGTTGAAGAGGCCCCAGCCGATGATGCTGAGCGAGCCACCCACTGCACCGAGGGCGTATAGCGACGCTGGCAGCGACAGCACACCTGTTGCAAAGAGGACCTTTGTGAAGATAATGCATGCCTTGAACCAGCCGACACCACGGAAGCTGACACCATCCTCGGTTTTCTTGAAAACCTCATACTCCTCGCCTGACTCTCGAGGGCTTCCTACCTCTGTATCCTCCACCCTGACCTTCTCATCAACAATCATAATGGATGATTTGGTGTAAGGTGTGGGAGCAATGAGAACTTGAGAAAATTGAGTTTGGCTCGAGGGGGTGTGCTGAGAAAAGAAACTTCTCATAAAGCCTTTGTTATCAGCAATCGAAGACCTAACAATGGCGCTAGATGGACGACCCACAACCCACAAGTCCCGGCGTGGGGCAAAAGTAGGCCTAAAGAATCGGGGTTTGTTTTTACAAACCAGTCAGAGCTTTGCAAGATTCAAGCGAATTGGCCCAGGCAATGGGACCAGTAGTCTCGATTCAAAGATATTGGCTCCACCAACTCCGAGACAGTTCCCGCGGCATGTGGCCATTCTGGTTGTTTTTCCACTGTGGCAATATCTGTCGCAATACTCCGTACAAGTCTGTACAAACGATGCAAATAGAGACTTTGAAGGTCATACATAGTTTCTTAGAGCCATTGTGCAGAGAAAGAATAATCTCAAAATTGGTTTGTGGACCCAAAAGGTAGACACGAGCTGTGGGGCTTTGAGTCGGGTTGAAGATGGCATGTTGATTTGGTGAGGCAGTTAGCAAACTGTCCTTTCTCCGCACAAGGCTGTGAAATTACGGAGAACAAGATCTTCAACTCTGTACTCCGTATACACGTTGTCCTTGATGGTGCTGAATGGGGATGGAAAAAAGGGAGAAGGACAAAGGGGGCCACGCGAAAAGATCTGCACGGGCCGTGGGATCGGCACCGTCGTTGCAAGCTGGCCATACAATGGAGGGCATACAAGAAAGAAACGAACCGTTAGAGTTTATGGTCAATAGTATTATTCGGTGCTGGATTTGCAAAACAGATCAATCAGTGTCAATTATTGGTTCCTCAAAATTGAGAAAGATACTTGAATGCCGAGTGTTGTCATCCGAGTTCGGCACTTGGGCATCCCTCCTTAACAAACGACCTGAATCCATGGATGTGCTCTTTCGTGTCAATGACCCGTCAAATCAGGATTGGTGTAAGCGAGCCTTTGTGTTTGGGCTTTTTATCGTCGAGTTCGGACTGCAAAAAAGCATGAAAGTACAATAAAATTTTGCCGAAGAAAATAGCAGCATCTAAAGAAATATATATGTATATCGAAGTATAAACATCAACGCAATGTATATAAGTTAAAAAAAAGGAACCAGACAAGAAAAACATGTAACCAGACAATTCAAGCAAAAGCCTCTATCGCGCTCAAATAATGACATATATATCGTGAAGGGCCCCAATGTCACTCAACGAGGAGCATCTGGTCCATGTGCCGGCATCGCCATTGGTGCCGGTATCCCCGGTTGCCACTGCCCATTTGGAGTGACTCGAGCTCCTGGTGTGGCTGCTCCAAGATTCCTACGAGATATTGTAGTCGCTATGTTGGGCGGATAATTAGCCAGATCCACTGTTGGCATATCAAGCCCAGCTTTCGAGGTTGCGATGTATAAAAAGCGGCTCTCCGGTGCCGTTCCCATGTATAACAGAGCGCCTAAAATAGGACCATCTAGTCGAGGTACTCCATTACTTGTCCAGTGGCCTTGATTGATACCGCATGGCACCCTACTCCAAGCTGTCATGCGTTGACGGTTGTCATCAAGAATTGTAACTTCAACCTCGATAACTTCCCTGGTGATGGTGCCGTTGGCAGTTCGTGTCCTTGACATATTAACCACAGGTATATTCTGACCAGCTGTTGAGCCATATGGGCCAAGAATTTGGATCAGGTCTTCTCTGTAGATGCTCATCATTGTGCAACCTGTATCATGAACAAAGTCTAACTCGGCAAACCATCTGACACCTGGTAGCCGAATAGCTAGTTTGACCTAGATCCCAAGGTTAGTAAAAGCACGAAGAATTATCAAGGTACGAAAGACACCGTACCATGTTCAGCCTGGGATGATGCAAGGCTCGACCTGCTTTGATTCCGACATAGCAACTTTCGGGCCTAGGTCCGGTAAGCTGATGCTATTCATTAGCAACTTCTGGTCTCAAAATTTGAGGCTTGATGAAAACAATTACCCCTTCTGTCCAGAACCCGCTATTGCCTCCGTAATTGGAGTTGATCGCTTCAAATTCATCCCAGTCGAATCGTCTTGGCTCGCAAATCTGGATCCCCTTCGACCAATAGGTGACAAATCCAATATTCCATTCAATCCGACCTGATCGATATGCACCCAAAAGGGCATTGATGTTTGCCAATTGTTCGGAATTATCTCCATCATTTTCTAGATCCTTTTTCATACCTTCCAGCTCATGTAATCGTTGTATGGTGTCCCAGGTAAGACCTTCAGACTCCGATGATATCATCTGCCTGTGATATGATCGTCAGAATTTTCTACAAAGTAGATTTTAATGCAACATACTCATTCTCGGTTTTCACCGTCGTATATTCTTTCAATCTTTGTTGGAAGACATGAGGCATTATGTTCTCGGCAATCCGCTCATGACATCTTTCAATTTGGCCATTCACATCACTGTTTGGTAACGGTTAGAATCATGGCTAGATTCTAGAACAGAGCGCTTTTCCTCACTCAATTTCCAAGTCATCTTCATTCATATGCCAGCCTCGGGGAAGTTGATTCGGGTCCTCAAGTGGTTTGGTGCCCCTCCATTTGGCCCATGGTCTGCTCTTCTTGGGCCTCGGGGGCCTTTTCGGTGCCACTAAGATGCCAATGTAAGATTTTTCAAGATCTAGATCCTCCACTGTGACTTGTCTACGTGGTGTTGGATCTTGCGGTTTGCCCTTGGACCGTTGTGGTGGTACTTGCTGAGCGCGAGTACTTTGCCGGAAGTTATAGCGTTGGGGCATTTCACAGCACACTTGGAAAAATATGTGTTCACAAAACACTCGGGGGAAAATTTCAAGATATGCGATTTATGGGTGGCAACACAATCATTGGAGGAAAAAATTAGGTGTTCGCAGAAACTAACTGACAGGATAGAAGTGTAAATTTGAAGATGAATGAAAGTGATTTCAAGTCAAAAACAACCATCGCTCACAAAGAATATCACATCAGAAGAGCCAAGAAAGATATGGCTTCTCACCTACGTTTTGCTGGTCTATAAATAAAATTTCGAGGTTTCTTTGTTGGGGTTGCAATGGAATTGCAAAGATCAAACACGGAACAAAAGAGTACTGCCCCCACTGCTCATCTTGTGGTACTGCTGTAAGAACATGAGGATGACCGATGTCTGCGGTGTTTGAATTTGAAGCAAGTCTGTTGAGGGCTATGCTACCCAGGTACAGATCAGTGAAGATGGAGAGTTGATTGATTTCTAGGGATCTGTGACGATCTATCGAATATGGAGGGTGTCAGCGCATAGCTAGTAGGGCTTGAGCCCCACATGCATTTAAACCTGTTTCTTACCCACTAATACAAACCACCGTTGTGAACCCCTGACTCCGACAGAGGGTGGAGGCCTGAGGCATCATAGCAAACAAAGTCAAAAAAATCGACATTTTTGTATCGATTTGGTGACAGGCTAATCGTGAACTGGAGTAAACAACCCGATGTGTCTTTGTCTTCTTGGATCGAGATTGGCTGATCACGTCGATGCGACTCGGACGAAATCAGGAAGAACGTTATTCCACCGGTTGATGACAATGCATCCTGTGCTTCGCCCAAAGCCCTAATATAAAGCCTCGGTCGAATCTCCTTCGATGAACTCAAATCGTCCGACACCCAAATTGCAAACGGGAAAAATCAAGCAAAGATAAGAGAGAGCTCTGTGAAGTCAAATTTCGCTGCGAACTCCACCATCTTCGCATTTTCGACACAAGCGACAAATTTGTTGCTATTGCTTCTATCCCCGCATTTCAAAGATGACAGAAAGTGATACACGCAATGAAGTTGAAATTATCCAACGATTGCCGTTGCAATGTGCAGACCCTACACTGGTGGCGGGGCTCAACTCCAAATGGCCACTAGGCCCAATGGATCACTTAGTGTTTCCTTTCGTTCCTATTCAGGTTGTCTTCTTGTACGAGGGTCTACATTCGAATTGCGCCTCGCCACAGTCTGAGAACAGCCCTCTTCAAATTGAGAGGCTCCAAAAAGCTCTTTGTCGTTTGCTTGATTACTATCCACATCTCACAGGCCGTCTGCAGTTCGACCCTGAAAACCGAGCAGCCGAAATTTCTCAAATTGGAACAGGGGCCGAGCTTTCTGTGGCACGTTGCGCATTACAGTTAAAAGATTTCAGGACACCGGGTCGTGCAGATAGTCGTATACTGATAACAAGTCTGCCGGATTGCGGTGACGCTTTGACGCCGCCTTTCGACCCTACCATTGAGGGCGTTTGCCGTGATCCTGTATTTGCCATACAGCGAACGCAGTTTTCCTGTGGAGGTGTCGCTCTTGGTATTCGGTTGCATCATATTGTTTGCGATGCATCGGGGTTTTTCCAGCTTGCCCGAAATCTCGCGGAGATCTATCGGGGTCTAGGCAGTTCTGCGAGACCGGTCCTTCTCTCTACCCCTGAGATTCAATCATACCTCCGCGAGCCAAGCCTTTTGTCAGACAGTGAACGGCAGGAGGCTCTGAATTTCAATTCTTCAACATTTTACTTGGATGAAGATCCTATTGATGCACCAAGCCCCTCTTCTAGAACTGAACCCCCTGCTAGTCAGTCTGGGCCCCCCGGAAATGTCACCGGGCGTGTTCTTCGCTTTTCGGGCCATCAATTACAGCAAATCAAAGAATCGGCGACCGACCCAAACGGGGGTAGCTGGGTATCTACTTTTGAAGCATTGTCGGCATATCTTTACCAGCAGGTCTATCGTGCACGAGTGCAATTACTTATGTGCCAAGGTGTCCCTGAATCTGAAGTCGCCTCTCGAATTCTACGTGCGTTTTGGGGCTCCATGGATCTACGCGGACCAGGTCGACTTGAGCTATCGAAAAGATATTTTCCTAATGCTGTTACACCACTGGTACTTCCTCGACCCCCACATTCATTGCTTGCAAATGGTCAACTTTGGCAAGTGGCTAGCGTTCTGCATGATCTTGTGCGGTCATTCAACCCAGAAAATACAGAAAAAGAGTTGAATTGGATTGCCGCACAGCCCGATAAAAGTCGAATTAAGTTCAATTTCGAATTCGGTTATGGGAACTTTACTGTGAGCCAGTGGAGCAAAAATCAGATGTACCTCGGTGTTGATTTTGATGTAGATGAGAACGGCAAAGCTGTCACTCCTGTTCTCGTCTCTCCGCCATTGACTGAAATCTCTCGGGTTGATGGCTTGGCGTTGATCCTTTCTACTGAAGATCAATTGAATCAAACTATTGAAGAGAAATCGTCGGAACTCCCTTGCGCCCTTGACGTCAATTTGACACTCATCGATGATCTGTGGCCAATCTTCGACAAGAATGAGCAATTTCGAAGATGTTGTTGATTTCACAGTCAGGTCACATTGAGATCTAATGTCTCCCCAAATCTACGCCCTATGACTAGTATTGCAGGATCTATCAATATTAACAGCACGAATGAATGTGCACAAAAATACAAAATAAGGCCAGTGACTCACGCAATGTCTTCGATCTCATTGGTACAATCAAGACATTCGATAGCGAAAGTGAGAACACGTATTACAATAATCTATGTAACGTATTCATGAATGGGCCTGGGCTCATACCCCCTCCCCTCAGTTCATAAACAATACTATTGCGGGGGTGTTATGCATTCTCGAACAGGAACGGCATCCATGTATCACGCCATATTCACATTATTAATCCATCAATTAGCGCATTATACTTCGTAATTCGCAAGCGCAAAGTGTGTTTGCTCCCTAGGGAAGACAGCGTGCGGAGGGCGATTTGTTTCTCTCCATTGTCATCAATCATGTGCTGAGCTCTGCGATGACCTGAATCCATAATGTCTTGATCACATATGTACTTTGAACTCAGTAAGTCTCGCTAGTCCCAAATTGTTCGCCGAAAGGGTGTGAGTTATAGATAGCGCAAGGAAGCTTTGGAAACTAGAATTGTTCTTTTTTTATGCAAATACTTATCAGGGCTTATGCAAAAAGAACAATCCCGAATCCAATGTAGGACCCGTTTTCTCAGATGATCCATGCAAGCTTCGCCTATATCGGCCATCACTTTATCTCATACGTGATAATGTGGTGAAATGGCGTGAAACCAGCTCAAGGCCCGAAACTTGTGATAAAGTTGACAACTTCTCATGGAATACACATTTCATCTGCTCAAAGACTACAAAGGAGGTATCTATTCATTTTGCCCAAGTCACTATGGCACCCTCTATTGCTGAAGCTCCCGCTGCTCAAGTCGTCGTTCCTATCAAGACTGCTCCTTTGACGACAGAGGGCAAAGCCAGAATTAGAAGAATCATTGACGAAGAAGGAGCAAATACTACTGCTAGTGTATGTCATGTGTATTTTTCCCCCTCTCTCTAAACATCATATTCTAACAATAAATCCAGTATCCCAACTACCTCCCAGTCTTCGACTATGGCGAAAAATATCCTCCACTCGAACCGTTTACCCATGTCGAGCACGGACATGATGCCGACTCCAGCTTTCAGGACCTCTTGACCGAGGGCTCAAAGATCCAAAGACTGACCCCAACCATTGGCTCTGAAGTCACCGGCATTCAGCTCAGCAAGCTTACCGCCGCCGGAAAGGACCAGCTTGCCCTGCTTGTCGCTCAGCGCAAGGTTGTCGCGTTCCGGGACCAAGACTTTGCGGACTTATCAATCCAAGAGGCCCTCGACTTTGGAGGATACTTTGGTCGCCATCACATCCACCCCACTAGCGGTGCCCCGGAGGGATATCCGGAGATCCACCTAGTTCACCGGAAGAACAATCAATGGGGAAACGATGAGTACCTCGCGACAAAGAACAGCAGTGTCTCGTGGCATTCTGATGTTACCTACGAGCAACAACCACCGGGTACCACGTTCCTGTATATTCTTGACGGCCCTGAGGTGGGTGGAGATACCATATTCGTCAATCAAGTCGAAGCCTACAATCGACTTTCGCCAGCCCTGAAGGAGCGACTTCATGGGCTAAAGGCCGTTCATTCTGGAGTTCAGCAGGCTGAATTTAGTCTGAAGCTCGGTGGTGTCGACAGACGTGATCCAGTGGAGAACGAGCATCCTATTGTTCGCACCCATCCGGTTACTGGCGAAAAAGCGCTTTTCGTCAATGGAGGCTGTGAGTACATCTGTTGCCGTGATTTTCCAAAGCTCTCTCTGCTTACATCGTGGAACAGTTACTCGAAGTATTGTTGGACTGAAGAAAGAGGAAAGCGACGCGCTCCTAGGCTTCCTACTGACTCATGTCGGGCGCGGCATTGACTATCAAGCTCGTATTCGGTGGGCCCCCAAGACCGTTGTTGTTTGGGATGTGAGTGCTCCTCTGAACGACTTAGTCACTACTCTCAACGGCTAATATATTTTTAGAACCGTGTCACTGCACATTCTGCCATTGTTGATTGGACAACTGGTGAGCGTCGCCACTTGGCACGCATCACTCCACAGGCTGAGCGTCCCTTCGAAACACCATATGTCCCAGAGGAAACTGGAAACCAGGTGTGAGAGTATGGAGTATAGAGTGAGCGCTTGGACTCTCTAGAATGGTCATTCGGTACATTCATGATGTGTCCTTCATATACATAAGGCAGCCACGCGATCCATGTCAACACGTAGATAGCAGAAGAAATCATCATTTACAAGAAAAAAAAGAGGGATGTCGCAAATAGTGAGCTGCAGAGCCTGTAAGAAGCAAGAATTACCCAAGCCCCTCTCTGACGACATATTGCAACATTGGTGCTAAGATCAACCCAAGCAACCTCATTTAAGCCAATATGGTGCAATACCCCCAAACTCGCAAGGAGCTCATAGATCACACATGTAAGTAATTTTTTCAACCACAAAAGAAGCTCTGGTAAAGAACGATGCCCCCTGTGCTGATCAATTCACTCCTTGCGCTCAACATTCTTTCAACGACATATCCACAGGTATGCGATGCGACAACCGATTATCTCCACCTCTATCAAATCCGCACTATTTCTGTGATAGCATCTAGCTTAAGTGCTCCCCAACTTCTTCAGTGAACACGTATTGTCGACAGGACAACTGAAAGTCAATTATATAAAAAATGAATTAGCTCCCACAAGTTTGGCCACAATTCGCCGATGGTGAAATGAAAGATATTGGAACCAAGAACAATGGAAATTAATCTTACATTCAATGCCCCATTTCTACCAAGACGTGGAATTTGAGGATCCCCACTTTGAGGTCTGAGCTCTCGGATACTTCCGCAGTTCTTTGTCTGTCACGCTAGGTCCATAAGCATGTATAACTGTCTTCGGCACAGGCAGGAATGCGAGTTCTTTGAACTGTCTTGGCAGTTCAACCTCTGGACTATGCGCTCAAAATCACCTAGTAATATATATATTTTTTTGGCCAGCAGGTCTTGGGTGGCGGCCCTGAGAATCAATAGCATGGGCGACTTCCCTCCACTTCATGTACTGACCTTGCTTGGCATATGAAACTTAACACATTATGCGGTAGATACACCAGTTGATCGAGGTGGCTCTGTGTATGTGAGCAGTAGGCTCGAGTCTTCTGATTAATATTGCGTGAAAGAAAATCTCTTGACAAAGGAATGCCCGGCCCTTAGTTCCAAGACTACTCCGCAGTCGTGCTTAAGATCCCTGAGGGTAGCAGGGGCTTCTTGTTTCTATCTTTTGCCACTACTTTATGCCCTGGCTGATGCCGATTTGGAGCCAGAATAGCGCCTCAATAATCGTTTGTCCCGGGCCATGATTCGTCCATTGTATAGCCTAGGCCGCCGAAATTGAAACGAGAGAAACAATCTGCAGTTAGTTTGTTATTTAATCATCTTATATATTTCTCATGGGTTTTGGCTCGTCGCTTACGAGGGGCTCAGCACGACATTACGTGTTCCTGACCGTGGGCTCGGGCTGCTAGGTGTTTCCATGCAGATATAGTTACTTAATGAACTCAGACGTCCAATATTTGCCAGGTATTATACATGTTGCACACTTTCAAGAACAAGAATCATTCTGCAAAACTTCAAGTTGAGGGACCTTAGTAACGGTGGTAATTTAATGGGATTCTTGATAGCAGACAGAAGTTTCAAAAATGGGCGGCTGGCCTAATGGTAAGGCGCTTGATTTCGGCTCAAGAGATTGCAGGTTCGATCCCTGCGTCGCTCAAATATCTTTTTTTTCAAGCATTCATGGAGCGCTATGGATAGTGTCTTCTCTCCACGCCGGAGTTAAGTTCAATATTCAGGGCGGCTGGCCTAATGGTAAGGCGCTTGATTTCGGCTCAAGAGATTGCAGGTTCGATCCCTGCGTCGCTCATCCTTTTTTTTTGCATTTTGTTCCCACATGCTCACTTTTTGTTTTATACTATCATAATATCTACGAAGTAACACCAGCGGGGACTCTATTATTGCTTTGGGGTGATAAGCCATATTTTTAATCAGGATTTGAAATTTCGGGGCTAAGTCAACGGGATTGAAAGGTTTCCGATCGGTGGGAACTGGAGGACCTTTCTTCATATCTGCGGGATCTAGTATGCGCCTACTTAGTTCACATCTTTGTCGTGGGTTAATACTCAGGGCGGCTGGCCTAATGGTAAGGCGCTTGATTTCGGCTCAAGAGATTGCAGGTTCGATCCCTGCGTCGCTCAATTCTTTTTCTTTTTGACATTTCGAGTTTGCCTCCTTCTTGCGATGGAATAGGAATATAAGTCAAGCGCTTCAAAAGCATGCACAATATTTATTTTGTTCGAGATAAAGCGGTTCCGCTGTGAGCTAAACGGGTCGAGAACGCTTAACAGCAGGGTAGAAATGGGACTTCCGGGACCACTCAAAGAACATCAACCATGATTATGTCAATGCAGATAATCATATGATAGCTCCCGGTGTTTCGCAGGTGGCTGGGAATTCAAATGGTGGCTTCACTCACTGCCAAAGCATCTGACGGTCGTGGCTATTGAAGAAATAGGAATTTCCGGAACTATAGCTATGTTGGTCGATTGACGAGTGAGAATTGAGCGTCGTATTCTGATCTGCAATATGCTAACCCACTAGGAACATTGTCAATTTGTCTAAATTATACTGTGCCTTAGATGAGTTGAAGCTGTTCAGGAAGATTCGGAAAACTATTTAAATATTACCACGAGATGCCGCAGAGCAATGGGACGAGATATTTGAAAGTTTTGAAAGGCGCGTGCGGCGCATTGCGGGCTCATCTCTAAACTATTGAACCGTTTTCATTGATCCCTCATTGCTCCAAGAAGCGCTCCGCTCCCCAGTAGTCTCCGTCCAAGCGAACAGGAGTAATTCTCACCGGCGTCCCCGCTGCATATGCCTCTGCCATCTCTCCATTCCCAGCATACATTGCAACATGATGAACGGTATCCGGGTCGCTCTGATTGCTTCCGTAGAAGAGAAGATCACCCGGCTGTAAATCCGACTGAGCAACTGGTGTTCCATGACCGGTGACCCCAGCTTGCACATTAGCGTCCCGTGGAATCGAGATTCCATGCGAATGATAGAGGGTGTGCGCAAATCCAGAACAGTCGAAAGCGAATCCGGACATACCACCCCAAAGGTAGGGACGATCAATGAACAATTTGGCTGTGTTAACTAAGTCAAGGCCCGTGGGGTAAGGAATCTCCGATTCAGAGTTGTAGATAGTGGCATCATGGGCAGATAGATAGGCAGAGCCGACATCAGGTACTGCGAGCTTTATGACAGACTTTGTTGCACTGATAACTGGGAGGCGGGTATCGTAAGGGATTTCCATGAATTCCGACTTCAGGTTGGAATCTTGATACAATCTGGCTGTTGCGGCCTTGTCAATTGCTGCAAAAGGCTTGCTTGACTGTAACTTCCCGTATTCACTGTCAAGTGTCACTTGGGAAACAGGCACCCAGCCGGGATATCCCAAGTCATTTTTCGGTGTTGTCTCGCCGGGGACTGCCACCTCGTACCACCCGTCTTCCTTGTTGAGAATATCAACCTGGGCACCATAAAGTGCCTGAGTCTGGGTGCGGCTGTTCTCGGTAAGATCGCGGAATTGCGTGACGTTCATAGAGTTGAGCCAGTCCTCAATGTGGACCGGGTTGGTGAGTGCTGGCTGGTCTATAGCTCGTGGCTTGCTGGCGTCGGTCCATAATGTTGCAACAGCGACATTGATATAGCCAACCTGAATCGCGTCTCGAGTGTTTAGCTTCGCACTTCCTGTAGAAGTAGGTAGTGCGTTTGCAGCACCAAAAATGAGGGCAAGGGCAACTTGCGTCGCACTCATGACAAGCATTATGTTCTGATATCCCTATGGAGAATGTTTTTCAATTCTGGGAGAGTTACATCGTCATATTTCTGGCCTACATTGGATTAAATATCGTCGACATAGATTCGGTGGCTTGCAGGGTCGAGTGTCAGATATCTCTAGCGGCGGTTGTATCCACTCGGAGAGTGTCGTCGTTTTCTCCGTGTTCTCTCCGAACACACTCCCCACGCGGGATATTCCCCGTAAAACCAGAGGGGTAATCTGATTGATTGGCTAAGGGACGTGTATGAGTCTCTATCTCCATTTTCTTGTGCTAATCGTCTGGTTTTCGCTTGATAGCAACCTTGGAAGATGGAGCACCAGATCCACTGCAACGCGCCGAGCTCTGTCCGAGAAATTGTGTTAGTTATGGAAGCATTTTGACCAATATTTCGCTTCAAGGTAATGATACTAGATCAATCCTGGGGGTCTTTCTGTCTTATCGAACAGTTCCGATATCTAAAACTTCCTTGGCACGACCGTTTTTTCATTTCCCGCCGTTATGAACCGCTTGGATGCAATTGAGTCGCCATGGCCACCTGGGCCGTCATTGTGTGAAAATCATTCCAGCGAAAACGGAGGTCAATTAATTCATTTGAGGACACAAAAAGCGAAATCATGGAATCCTCTCAAGCTTGTTGCTATTGGCTCGATTTCAATAGCACTCTGGATCGCGATAAGAACAAGAGACCTAATGCAGCGGCAAAATATCGAGCCATTGGACTTTGCGGGTCGAACAGTCCAAGTGCTATCGGAGGTACCTCTGATAGATGGGCATAACGATCTACCATTTCTGGTTCGACTACAACTCAATAATCAAATTTATGGAGGCAATCTTCCATTCGGCCAGGGTAAGGTATTGCTTGTTTGTTGGCCGTTTAACTAGAATTAACATGAGCGGTGTCGCAGGTCTTGCATCTCACACGGATTTGATACGAATGAAGCAAGGCAAAGTAGGTGGGCAGTTTTGGTCAGTCTTTGTGGAGGTAGGTAAGATTCCCGAGTAGCAGGCCATTATCTTTCAATGTAATTGACATTGCATCTAGTGCCCACGGATAGTTCATCTCGATGATCCTAATGTAAGCCCAGATGCCAGCAATTGAAAGAGAGGAATTGTCACTGAAGTTCATATATAGCATAGTGTGCGTGATACACTTGAGCAGGTTGACGTGGCCAAGCGCTTGGTAGCGGAATATGCCGATTTGCAGTACTGCGAGACAGTTGCATGTGCCCAAAAGGCGTTTCGAAAGAAAAAGATATCGTCCATGCTAGGCGCTGAAGGACTCCACCAAATCGGTTCGTCAATCGCCGTCATTCGGCAAATGTATGATCTCGGAGTCCGCTATATCACCTTGACGCACAATTGTGACAATGCGTTCGCTACCGCAGCCACAACAGTTACAGAGACTGGCAAAGATAGTGGGCTAAGTGAATTTGGACGTGATGCGGTACGTGAGATGAATCGCCTCGGCATGATGATAGATCTCTCCCACACATCTCACCGAACAATGCGAGATGCCATAGCTGTGACTCGCGCGCCGGTCATACTCTCGCACTCAGCATGTTACGCCCTGGCCAGGAATTATAGGAATACCCCCAACGACGTTCTTCAAATGCTTCCCCAGAACGGGGGACTTATTATGATCTTTTTTGCGAAAAAGTTCATTCGACCTGACAACCCTGAAAAGGCCAGCCTGGAAGACGTCGTCGATCACATTTTCCATGCAGTCTCCCAGGCCGGTTGGGATCATGTTGGAATCGGTAAGCCGCTTTCATAATTCTCGTAAGAGCAGAGACTGAATCAATATAGGGAGTGATTTTGATGGCACAGGAAGCATTGTGAATGGAATCGAGGATGTCTCCGGATATCCCAAACTTATTGAAGCCGTGATGCGACGTGGTGCCACCAATGAACAGGTGCAGAAGCTGGTCGGATTAAATTTGCTTCGTGTTTGGCGACAAAATGAAATCGTGTCAGTTAAAATAAAAAGCGAGGTTGGTTCACGGCCTGTGGAAAGCTATTGGGAAGGGAGGACACAACCTACTTGGGAGGGTTCATTGCCTTCGTTAAAGGGAAACTGAGAGAAAATCTTAAAGAAAAAATCATCTTCTATATTAGTTCTCAGACATAAATTGCAATTCATTGTTCATTTCCTATTTACTTGTTTTGCAATTTCATTCTCCCGCGAAGAATCCTTTGGCTTCGGAAGAATAAGGAGAACATCATCCCCGCTTCTCCTGAACTTCCATTTCTTGAACGAACGTGCAATTCAACATGTCCGGTCGTTCAAGAACTACACGAGCACAGCGCCCTCCACGAGTTGCATCTTGCGAACCTTGTCGGTTGTCTAAATTAGCCTGTGATCATCGAACACCCTGCGCTCGGTGTGTTAGCAGAGATATCCCCCATGAGTGTGTCTACAGGAAGAATGCCTTCAAACGGAGTCGGCCCTCCTCCACTCCTGAATCTTCAATAGCGCAGTCAGTAAATTCAACTCCATCGGCTTTTGCGCCATCGTTGTTGACGATTTTTCCAGGCGTCAGCTCATTTTTAATCCTCCATCCATGCTAGAGGCCATTCGGCCCACTCTCCCTCCCAACAGACACCCCAATGTGGGCTATCAGGGCTCGTCTTCTTTAGATTCAGTCTTGGGAAATGTACGCGAACAGACCATGATGTTCGGGGATTTGGAGGCTGGCTCGACCTTTGCTCCGGTCGCGCGGGATGAGGAGGGGCCGGCGTATTCTTCGGTTTATTCTATGAACAATGCTTCGACAATCGAGGGTGCACAGGTATTAGAACTTCTCGCAAACTCTAACATAAACAATACTCTCACGCGCTTCTTCTCAGACTGGAAAGGAAATGGCCTGGAGTCACATGTGGGCGCGTTCCTCATTCAGCCTTTCGCCGATGCACTTATTGGAGAGATTGGAAGCTTGCAGCAGTCTCAAGATTGTCGGTCCGACTTATTATCCCTATCACAGCGCATGTTCCAAAATAGCAGCCGGGCTGTAGAAATACATCGTTTGATGACGTTACAAGGGTTCATTGATCAGTACACAGGCGCGAATCTTCGTTGGGAGACATTGGGAGTAATCCTCACTTTGGTCGGGTATGGTGCCAACGGGGGACAAAGCACCCTCTATTCAGAAGGCTTGCCAAATCTATCAACTAACTCATGAGATAGCATCGCAGCCACTGAGTTTCGCGCACCATATGCGCTATACCATACGGAACAGGAACGACAGACCTTGCGAATGACTATGATTCAGTTTGGCAACAAATGTGCGACATTTTGTGAGGCACTGGATGTACTTAACGACATCCACGTTCTCTTTCTCTATCAGACATTTCAGGTGCAGTCTGTATTTTATGGCGATCAAAGTATGCTAGGAACCCCTACATCTATACTTCGCATCTCTACTAATCCTGCAGGTCTGAAAACATGGCGTCGACTGAACGACGCCGCATCCGCTCTTCTTGCAGCCGGACTCCACGAGAGCGTTCAAGAGGCGAGTGATGTTCCATTTTTCCTGGTGGAAGTACGGAGACGGATCTTCTCGCGTCTTTACGGAATTGATGTTAGCTTCGCGACATTCCTCGGGAGACCACCGCGTATGAGCAAGAAATTTTGCTGTATTAATTTACCCCTCGATATTGACGAAAAGTGCTACTCCCTGTCAGGCGTTGCTCTCAATAGAGAGCTAGATAAGCTTGACCATGCAGGATGGAATTTGCATGGTCACATACGCACGAGCGCTGTTATGCGATGGTCCACCATTACAGCAATGATTCGAGAAGAGACCCTGGAACTGTTACTTGGTAAAGATATACCTAAAATGGAATGTCGAGTAATGTGCGCAATCTTTTCTGGTTACTACAATGGATCGACTTATCATACCCAGGGACTTGTATCGCGATATCAATGAGGCATGGGAGGGCCTTCCTCCCTTTATTAGGGTATCATCCCACGAACTTTGGGATGGTCAAAGACCCCGCAGAGATATGGAGTGTCTACACATGATCCGGCTCTTATATCTGCAATCGAGGTTCCTCATTGAATGGGCGGCATGGCGTCACGGGATCGAACAATCGAGTCTGTTCGGATCCGCAATGGAATTACTCGGCTGGGTTAATGATGCATTGATTCGGCGTGAACAGCTACCAAATCTCGGCTTCATATCTTTAGCCTGGAGGGTATGTGACAATATCCCTTTATTATGGAATTATTTTGCGCTAACTAAATAGGTCGCATCGTGCGCTCTCCCAGCGGGCGGGGCGCTTGCGCTATATCTCCTACAGCCATCGCCTCGATGTCAATTCATAGAGCTAGACCCTCCGTTGCGAAGACAGGTAATCGAACGATTTTCTGTGCTTATTGCACATATGGATATTCTGCATAGTCCGAACGATGGGAATTTCAAACTGTTTTCTCAGGCCAAGCGCTCTCTTCAGTCTGTTGTGGATATGCTCTTGCAGCCGCTCAATCCGGTTGATATGGAGACTTCATCGACACGGCCAGATACCGTCTTGCCATCCGGTGATTGGATTTCATCTGACTATTGTGGATTCGATGGCGATTTCTGGTACGTATACAATTCAAACACTCTATTATAGAACAGGGGCTGACACTGCAAAAGGGCCACGTTTCCTGATTGCCTTTATACAGAAGAAAACAACGATCCTACCATCTTGTAGTTACAATTCTCTGCTACTTCAAACCGATACCCATGAGCTTCGAGGTTGGTAGGTAATTACCAACTTCTTTACTTTGCTTCTTCGCTTATCTACGCTCCTCTCGATGGAACCATTGAAATATTGTAGTCTAATTCTTACGAGCAATTTCGTATCTCGATTGGCGTGAAATTCACCTTTGCGCCGCCGAGAATGTCCCCGATTCCCCGCCACCAACTAACCCAGGGTTCAGGTGCGCAAGGATCCTCACCATACGAGAAGGAATATCCTGATGTATTCTCATAACAAGATGACCGAGATTTGGCCGTACACATACTCCATAAAAAGATACTATTTTTGGTGAGAACCGATGAAACAGCAGACCTTTGGAACGTGGACGATAGTGCGATCATCATTTCCATTAAAAAATTGCTTTTTTTTAACCCATACACTTGGCTACCGTATTGTACTATAATTTCCGATCAATTGGGGCAAATTTGAGAATCATGATATTCATATAAATTGACCATCTTGAGAACTAAGTTGAGGTAGATCAAATGGAAGATATTCCTTAACCGGATATAATGTGAGCGTTACCTTAAGGTCTCCTGAGTAGCTAATGCGTATTCAACAATATCTCTTACTCGTTCAAATTGAGTGGTGAGGTACAAGAGAATGAGTTAAGCTGTGGAATCTTGAACGCATCGATCAATCCTAGTAAAAACGTTAGCATAGCCCCAGACGCATCATAGAATTTTCACTTACCAACAATGGCTGCCCACATGCCCAACCCAGACATTGAAAGTGATGCCAAAAAGAAGATAACATGCCAAATGTTGATGGCAACCTGCAGCGGACCACCACTTAGGAAACCACGGATCCATCGTGCACTTGTTGATTCGTTCCGGATCACCTCGCCGGTAATTGGATTGAACCCTTCGCCAATTTCTGGTCTAATCGCATTTTTCTGAATGTCGAAGGCAAGCGCAAACAGTGGAGGGACGGTATATGTCAAGTTCAAAAGCATGGAGGCGGAAATCACGCTGACGAAACCGAAATAATCGGGAACAGAGGCAGCAATGACGAATGCGATTGTCCACCAAGCGGGAACTAGAGAAGCATAGATGATCTTGCCAACCCGAGTGGTCAAGGGAGGTAGGTTGAACACATCGATCAAGACATTGTTGTAGAAGATCTTGACTCCAATATTTCCGTACAGGCCTGCGCAGATGAGAGCCGCGACCAAGGAGATCATGTTGCCGACGGTCTGCCATGCGTAGATGCTGATACCTTGATATGCAGGATGATAGCTGTATTGTCCCTGAAGATGGTAGACTACACAGCCGAAGGTGAGATAAACACTGTAGATGAAAAACTGGGCACACCACATCGACTTGATGAAGTCACGAGGGCGTTTCATCTCGGCCATAAATTCAACAAACAGTTGTAAACCTGCATAGGCCAACACACCAGAAAGCATCCCGTTTACTGAGCCAATAAGCCCGTTTGTTGGAACGTTGCTGTAATGGATAATGGGTGGGTAATTGCCATCACTATCTGGTGTAATCGTCGCTCGGTCGACCGAACTGCCAGCAGAGCCGAGTGTGGAAATCCTGTAGTTTGGCGGGGAAGTTGACATCACGCCCATGGTCATGAAGATAACGAACAGGTTCATCCACACAGCACAATTTGCAACCCAGCCATAGGCTTTAAGGGTCCTAATCTGCGAGATGAAGAAGCCAGCACAAGCGAAGATGACTGGACAAGCAGTATAACACAAGCGGAACTTGGACACCTGGGAGAGGTTCTCGCCAAACTGGATTGTCACTTGGCCCACGAGTAAGAGTAACGAAATTGCCTGACAAATATTTGTTACATGGCGACCATATCGACCTAGCGTCCGGAAACCGAGATCACCATAGTTCTTTGCGGGAAATTCGTAGCTGTCTAAGCCAAGGTAGACGCGCCAGACAAGATAGCCCGAGTAACCGGCCATAAAACCAAAAACGGTATAGAACGCAATACCTGAGTATATGAGTTAACCGAGTCTGTCGGCATTGACAAGCATAATTGTGACTTACCAGGTCCCCAGCCCAACGTGCCCATCGCAAAGCCCGAGCCATATGGGCCTAGGATATCCGTTGTAATCAAATAGAAACCTTGTAAGACCGTAAGCTCCACTTTCACGCACGCTACAATAGTTGTCAACTCACAAGCACCCCAAGATGCAGACCTCAGCGAGCGGCTTGCGTTTGTCCAGTCTTCATCTGAGATCGCAAGTCTCCGCTCTCGATCTGAAAAGTCTTTCTCCGTCAAGGTCATCACCGGCTCTTCATTTGTGGCTTTGCCTTTGAGAAGTTGTCGCACATTCAGCACCGGGGGCTCCAGATATTTCTCTTCCTCCCTGGTTCTCAGCGAATAATAGTGGTATTCCTCGAATGTGACATTGGTATCATAAGGCTCGCGGGCTTGTGGCTTGATCAGAGAGCTTGTCACCTCTTGGGGTGATTCTGGAACCATGTCGCCGGGCTTTTCGTCCATACTCACTTCCATTGTCATTGAAAGTAGTATCAAATAATCATGTGAAGAAAGATGGGTGGAATCATGTGGCAACTACGGGTAACATGAACATTTTAATAAAGTACAACAAAACGCGGGGATAAGCATAAACTCCACAAATGAACAAGCTTTCTTTCGGAGTGTTTTCGGAGAGAGTTCTTCATTCTCCTATCGTGACGACTTAGTCCTATTCTGGCTAAACTTGATCCTGAATGCAACCTCCCGCCTGGAAGACCCGATAAGAGACCCCCCTCCCTTCCTGCGATGTTGGTCCGATCGGCCAGAGATGCGTGCAGAGCGGACCTCGGTTGAGTGAAGCGAAGGGCGATGTGAGTTTGATCGGCCTATCAAAGCTTATTCTGTATCTCTGAGGGGGTGTGTTGGGAAGAACAGGATTCTCCTGACAAAATACACGGCACACATACAAAGAGGGAAAGAGAGAGACGGAGGGGGCCGATGAACATCACAATTGAAACAACTATTTACACTTGCAACCCCCGCCTTCCATGTACATCTAAGGATTGCCGTGCTACTGCTAACAATATGGGACAGCAATCCCCGACTCATGCTCTCATCAGTGACCATATGGCGGAATACCGAAAGGAACTTCTCAATGAAGATATGCAATTTCAGGCTTCAAACTGCCATCTATATGATGATCGCATTAACCTGATATATTTAGCATTGAAAAATGTGCTTCTATACGGGATAGGGTCCTTAAATTTTGGATTTGAAACGCAAAGGATAGTTTACACTTCAGGTACAGATTCACACTTAGGATTAATTTTCGAGGAAGCTTCATGGAAACTTCGAGGACTTGGAACCTGAAATGTAAGGCCACAAAACGACAGTGCAAACAAGCCAAGATATACAGTAAAGAAAGTCGAGGGTCACCTAATAACAACAGTTTGATCTCCAGATGTACAACTGCACATAAGATCGAAGAAACTGGTTATATTTTTCCGTTTTCAGTATCACGGTGCTGTGACTCCCAACCAGCATGGAATCAGGCAAAATCAGACAGTAACCCGGAAATAAATTACATTCCACCCCTGACAGTTTATCCTTCGCAAATATCGCTCATTATCGCTCATCCTACCATTTCCCCTGTTGCTCGTCTCTCTCCACCAGCTCCACTACATCTTCCTCGCGCTCGTCAGAAGTCGTATATGTAATATCATGTGTGACAGACTTCTGAATTCCCCTGCGCTCCACAGGGGGAGTATCGTTGTACTTATAAGCGGGTTTGGTGCTACCGAAAATCACTGGGAAGAAACGACGGAGGGTGGAAAGCAGGGCGGGCATGCAGCAGCACATAATCGAAAGATTGCACTCAATTATACTATATGCCGCTACCATGACATTATTGTCTTTTATACATCGGTTAGCACTGGCCCACAGTTCAAAGAAACACTGGGGAGGGGAAGGGGCCAGCCTTACATGTTATGTTTGACGTCGTGGAGTATTTCACCAGACCCGAGAAACGGACGATACTCATAACCGTGATGCTATCGAGATGTGAGGGGTAAATCGCAGCAGTTGACTGGTGGGTTGCACTTACACGATGCCGCTGCTGAACATGAGAAGCAAGTACATCTTCTTTTTTGTCTTCAGCTGGAGTCCGTATAACTTTGGAATGGGCAAGCCTAGAATCCACAGATCCGTGGCGATGTTGATCGCCTTGAGCCAGTCAGCCGATATTCGAATGACTTGTATTGAGCACCCAACTTGTCATACCGAATGCGCCCACCAGAAGGTGACATTATCATAGCACACTGCTGTGCTTTCGCCTTTCCAGTTTGTCCAGGCCTCTTCAACTGGGACACAGGTAAGGATTTCAGTGATGAATGTTGAGATCATGAACAGAAAGCAGTGGATGATCGTCCCCTGGCATAGCAATCGAAATCTAGGACCTGGGAAGATCTGCATGAAGAAGCAGACGATGGCCACCTTGGTCAAGATAATTGCCGGGATATACCATACTTGGGTTACCCAGGTATACTAATTAGGATGTTAGTTCGTGGGTTTAGAACTACCGTTATGCCGAATGTGATACTTACCATTGCTGTATGAGTGATCTGGGTTTCTGTCAAGGTCCATACGTCTTTTCCCATACCTGAACCCATCACTGTGTTGCTGTTAACAAGACCCAATGCCCAAGTCGATGAGAGCTAACGCACTGAAAAACTCAAATATATCCATGGGCAATGAAAAAATCTGATTTTCTGATTAGCTGGTATATCATCACGAGCATGGCATTGCACTCACAAAGGCAAGGAATGCGCATATATCAGCCAACTTGAACTCCTTTTTAGCAATACAGTCTGCTAATCTGATGCTGATGAATATGAGAGCCAAGGAACCGGTAACTGCTGTGGCGATGGGAGCGACAAGACTCTTGTCCCGGACCGGCCACTGGCAGAGCGTAGCCGTGGCATTCTGGGTCTCTGTAGGTAGGAAGTCACCCTTGTCAGTCAATATTGAGAAGGGTCGAGTTCCAGGACATACGAAGTCCTTCCAACACGGTGCAGGCTCCCATTGAGCAAGCTTCGACACTGGCCATCAATACGTCATCAGCGCATATGCACTCGGCATCTGTCGCTGCACATGTTGAACTCTTGAGGCCCTCAGCAAGACAGTTGGCCTGGTGGTGATTGTCAGCTGTGTCTTTATCATTCCACTGAAAATATTTCATACTGCACATTCCGGCATGTTCTGGGCACATGCAATGGCTGTAAAAGCCCCGATGGCAAACGCTGACCATGCTACTATCCGCATTATGACTCCGTCGCTCTTCGATGATTCACACACAAGGACAGACGGGAAAGAGAAAGGGAATGTAGTTGCCTGACTGTTTCCAGGAGACCGGAATCATGGCCATATATATATCTATCTATAGCATCCTCTCGCCCAGGAGAGTAGAGCTCTGGGGGATAACTCTACCGCAGCTTCATGGTAAAACTTGGTCTCAACCACCATTATGCCTCAGATTCGGACGACTAGTTCATGAAGATCTTTCAATTTCTTTGTTTCTTTTTTTGCCTTGGGCTTTTATTATAAAAATACCATAAGAAAAGTGTCAAATCGGAACACAGGCTCACTTGGGCACATCTGACATCTCACGGCCCCACAGGCCGTTTCTTTAACTCTCCGGCAAAAACACAAGAAATGGTATACCCTTGGACTCAGGGGCTCAGTGCTCCTATCTCATGCTTGCTTCTGCAAAAGCAATGCCTGCAATAGACACAGGGATCTGGTGTTGGCCCTTGGACCCTGATTCGGAATCTGCCCGGGCAGCGGTCCCGGTGCACCTACCACATCTTACTTCCACCGTTCAATGCTCGTTCATCCTATTGTCAATTGTGATTTATTGCTCCGCACATCGAATTGATTTCATGCTGTGTCCCCGTTGCTCCATTTCGAAGATCCCTACCACATACCGTACAGCCAGCCCCAGGGCATCGCACCAATTGCCACCGAGGGGAGTACTTTTCCATTACGGAAAAGCATTACCGCAATTCGGATTGAGCAACAAGGCAGTATGCTAAAAAGGGAAGATCGACAATGCACGAAGAAGGGGATGGTAGCAGTGGGGACCGATACGGGATTCGTTCCTAGCGCCTTGTCCACCCCGCGCCCCAATTCGCCGAACAGCGACGATCGTCGATATTGTACGGAGTACTCCGTACGGTACTTTGTAGCACAGCGATGAAAGCCGCGAGCTATTGTCTGTTGTGTCTTGGATCATCGCTACGAAGGCGTGATACATCGATCGCTATCGACGAGTTGATACATTTACCTACGAGTTTGGTTATTCGACTAGATAATTGAATTGTTGGGGCCAATTGTTCGACATCCCTGTACGCCTCAATTGACCAGTAGAACGCCGTCGCTCACTAATTTAGTCTGATCAGTAGCGAAAGCTTTCATCGCGCAGGGACCAATGAATTCGTGCAGCTATTTGATCCGGATGCTGATTGGGGTCATTTGTGATCGCCCTCGAGGACTGAGGATCTCTTTTGACACACGAGACTCATCTTTTTGGGTGGATCATACGGGCCCGTCCCGTCCGCGGTGAAGTTATCCACATCGTGTGGTCAGACCTCTCCACGGATCATTTAGTGCCGCCTTTCAATCTTCCCATGTTAATGTAGCCTAATGTGGCAGAGTGGATATGGCGGCAGATTTGTATCTTTGTGTTGGGCCAGTCGTGAAGACCTTGCTTGCCAATCGGCTTATGTCTACGTGTTCTTAGCTCGAATTACTTCGTATAGCTCTTTTCAATAGAGGGGTAAGCACATACTTAAATTAGCCATAAACCTGACCTACCTGCTGCCCTCCCTGTAAATAGTAATGAGAGTCACAGCCGCACTCACCTGTCTCTCTGCAGCCACCACAAAATGCCCGGTATTGCGACCTATCTAGTCGGCGCTCTCAGCGCGATCATAATCGCCCGTCTAGTCCTCTCACTCGTCAAACGGCCCTCCCTACCCTTACCGCCGGGGCCCAGGCCCGCGCCCCTGATTGGAAATATTCACCAACTGCCAAAAAGCCTGCAGTGGCTGGAGCTCTACCACTGGAGCAAGAAGTATGGCCCGGTCATGCACCTCAGCATGGGCGGACAGCCGCTTATCATTCTCTCCACATACCAAGCTGCACATGATCTTCTCAACCGTAGGAGCTCGCGATATTCCGACCGTCCGCGCATGGTCATGGCCGGCGAGCTGGTCACGAAGGGCATGCACATGCTCCTCCGACCATACAACGACCAGTACAAATTACACCAGAAGATGGAGGCTCCACTCCTGACCCCACGCGCTGCGAGCAAGTATCGCCCGCTACAGGATCTCGAGTCGCAGCAATTACTATGGGATGTGCTAGGCGAGTGGGACAAGTTCGGCGAGAAGGGCGTAGACTTTCACCACCACTTCGAGCGCGCAATGGCCAGCACCATTTATTCTCTGAACTACGGCTACCGGCTACAAACGGGATATGAGAAGGAGCTGATGGATGGAAAGCGCGTGCAGGCGGAGTTTGCGCGCACCGGCCAGGTGGGTGCGTACATTGTTGACTCGTTCCCATGGTTGAACTACCTACCTAAGTTTCTGGCGCCGTGGAAGAAGGAGTGTGAGGAGCTGTTTGAACTGGAGCGCCAGCTGCATGTTGGAAACTTAAGGAAGGGACTGAGTAATCACAAGTGGAACTTTTCGAAGTATATGAAGGCTTCGCCGGAGTCTGAGGTTATGCCGGAGGTTGAGCTCGCATTTGACCTGGGGATCCTTGCCGATGCTGGCTTGGATACTTCGACCGTTGCCCTCGACTGGTTTATTGTTGCTTGGATTACGTCGGGCTCGCGAGGCTGGGTGAAGAAGGCACAGCAGCTGCTGGACGAGGTCGTGGGTAAAGACCGTTTACCGAGCTTTGAAGACCGGCCCAAGCTGGCCTATATTGATGCTATTGGTGAGTTGAACATCATAATTTGAAAAAGAAGCACAAAGTCTGACATGGTACGGCACAGCGAGCGAGACCCTCCGCTGGCGCCCCGTTGTCGTCCAGGGCGTGCCACACTTCACCAAAACCGAGGACGAGTACCTAGGCTACCATATCCCCGCCAACTCAACTGTCCTGGCCAACGCATTTGCCATCACCCGCGATGAGGCCGTCTTCGGCGACGACGTTGACAACTTCATTCCGGAGCGGTGGCTCGCCGAGGCATCCGACGAGGACCATATCGACGTCTGCGGCTTCAATACATCCGCCCTAAAGGACCTACCACACATAGGCTTCGGATACGGACGTCGAATCTGTACGGGCCGTGTCATCGCGCGGAACCAGCTGTTCATCCAGATGGCTCGCATGCTATGGTCTTTTGATGTCGAGGCTGGTGTTGTAGACGAGGCCACGGGTGCGAGACACAACGTCAGTGATATGGACTGCACAGAGGGATTTGTCACCCTTCCCAAGGCATTTAGGTCTGTGATGCGTCCGAGGGGGCAGTGGGTGCGTGATGCCATTTTAGAGGCGGGCACGACGCATCACCTGGATCACTCGGCCATTTTAGAGGCCTCAAAAATTGGAAAGACCTGAAAATGATAACGTGATTTTCTCTTGAGTGGTATACCTTGAGGATATAAAAATTCAAAGCTCATCCTTTTTCGTAGAATCGGCTCAAGCAGAAAAGTTGTTCCCTCTATAAACAGGAAAGATTTGACATCTCCTAGAAGTTACTTGGGAGCCAAGTTAGTACACTCTGTTAGGTCTCGTAATTAGTCAAAATTTAGTGCGAAGGTGCAATGAGTGTGTGACCCTCCTATTCTTTGTTCATTCTGCTTTTTGGTTCCATTCGATATAAGAGTCGCTCTTTTCCCCATCGTATATACCTGCCTCGTTTGAGCCATCCGCATATAGATAAGACTCACTACACCAAAAATATTTGACATTCGAAAAATGCCTCTAAGCCTGATAGCTTGTATTCAGATGGCGGGAGGTTTGAGACCAGTAGTGATTCGAGGTAAACATAAAGTTCAGAACCATCTATTACATTAAGCGCTACTCCGTATGGATATCAGAATCTGAGCATTTTGCAGGCAATCCTCGTATAGCAAAAAGCAAACATGATAAAATGTGATCAGAATAGACAATGGAAAAAAAACTAGTGATTTTACAGATTACCCAGGAATTTGAATGTACAAAATTTGGGTGGTTACATGGGTTATCTAGAATGAAATCTGAGCTCATCTCTATAAAACAGCAGCAGTTACTCCGTACTTGCCTCGATTGTATCGGATAGGCCAGCATAATGGAGATAGGCACGTGGATAATACACCCCGAAAATCCTCGGACGTCGGTAACTCGTTGTCGAGGCACCCATGGATTCCTCAGGCAGACAGAACCCCAAACATGTAGTTGACCTTCTTCCTTCTTTCTCTCTCCCTTTCTTTTTCTCCTTCCTCGTCCATCTTTTAGCTAGTCATTGAACCATCATTGATTTCATCAATATCTTCATTGATATAGCTTCTCTAGACTCATCAAAAACAGCATTATTGACTAGGGATTTTGTCTATTTATAATTCACGCGTCCATCCCCTTTTATTGTTAGCCAGAGAGTTCCATATCATTGATTTGATCATACCATTTCCATTCCGTATTGCATAGGTAGACCTCTGTCATATTACTCTCTTTTTTCTTCTCGTCAAGCTACAAAATTCGAAGGCTATCTTTGCCTGATCCATAGGTCCTAAATTGTTCCAGACTTTTGATGCTTTGATTCACACACATACTAGCCATGGAAGATCCTGAATAATGGATCAAGTCATTGTGACCAGTTCAAAATACAGGCTCTTTGGGCTCTGGGGGAAACTATTCACGTTTCTAGTAAGAGTAACAATGGTCTCTACTTGAAAGTGCTCAATGTCCCATTATTAACCTTGTTGCTGCCATGAGCAAATTTGGTCGAAATACAGTAAGTACATTTACTTCACTCTGTCTTTCTTCTTCAATGGCCACAAAAAAAAACAACGACATTGAGAATCCAAGGTAGTGTGTCAACATCAAAACTAGTAATAATTCTGATTACCCTACAGGTCCCTTGGCGAGTATATCCACCTGGTCCTGCAAAAACGCTAAAGTCACGCTTGTCTCCTTGCCTTTATCAAGTAAATACTTGGATTGACCGGCTGCAAATTCGATCCTTCCAACTTCAGGCGCCATTGCAATCCGCCATGCCAACAAAAAGCCAGCCACATTCCAAGCCACCTCCTCGGAAGCATTAGAAAAGGTCGTGGCATGGTAATTTCCAGTTTCCTCGCGTCGTTTTTTGAAGTTCTCAGTGTATGTGTCTACCCAGGCATCATATAACTCCAAAACCGATGGGGGAAATCAAGCCAGTACTTCTTCTGGATCTAACACAGTATCGCCCTCTTCAGGCGTCACATCATCTGGATCTCGCCAAAGGAAATCAGTGCCGTAGTCAGCAAAGATACGATAGTGTCGAGGTCGAGCATGGTTTATTGGTGTGGATTGGTCCGATGTGGTAGGCAGGAGAGGTTCGCCGGTTGACATCTCAACAATCGTCGATTTCGACTGGCATTGCCCTTCCAGTTCGGTTTTGATTCTCAAGGTAAAGTCGAAGTTGGTCTCAATCCAAGTAGAGTTTTTGTCACTCTCAGGGAGAGGCGGTTCAGAAAGACCTCGCCATGCATCACCAAGGTTCCTGATGGTTTTGATGTAACGCTGAGACTGCGATTGACTGCAAAATATCGCGAGGGGTCTGAGAAGACCTGAAGCCATGGTTGCAGGCTAAAGCTATGCACCCATGTAAAGTCGAACGTGATGTTTAAGTATGAGAGAAGTGTCTTGATCTTGGGTTTATAATGCGCGTGGGTTTGTTGTTCGCTTGGAGGCTAAATTACCGCCAGACTGTACCAACCAAGCACTCTGAAACGCGGGGCCGATTGATTAGTAAGAAACATAAAAGTACGAGCCTCCTCTTCCTGAGCGGACAACCCTAAACAGAACGCGAATAACCGCCCCGATCATGTTTCTTACTTAAAAATAGAGACAGGCTGAATGTTACGCGCCCCTTGGCACGGCTTTCCGGCTATTCTTGTACCTTCATATCTGGCAAGTGGCCTTGTCTCAAAGAATCAAGATTGTGCAAATAGGCATTATTACTAAATAAACATTCTGTTTCCTTGTATATCTCAATCTTATAGGCGCCTAGCAACGCAATCAACTTTTTAAAATTAGACTGCTAGAGTAAGACTAGCATGAATTGGAGCTAAGATCTTTTTAACTGACCTCGGCCTCAGGGTCTCCCGTGTGCTAACGTAGCTGCCGACTCTGTTCTCATGCAACGAACCCTGTAATCGAATAAACGGGGCATCATGCCATATCATGTATGGCTATCAACAAACTCACAGCTATGCGCTATATCCACGGTCCACTATCGGATCCTTGACTATACCTAGGAATACGGAGTATGATCGTGGCATGCAATGAGTGAAACACGATCTACGGTCAAATTACTCCGTATGCGTGCCGTACATTGTGGAGCGCGCGGCAAAGCAAAAGATATGCATCTGTACTATTCGAATCGTCTTCCGACCGTCAACTGTTTCAGTTGAATTGAACCGCCTGCCACTGGCCAATCTTTCAGCGCCTCTTGATGATACGTCTTCCGTTGGGTATAGTCTCGCAATCTCAGAATACCATAAGAATGGCTAATGTATCTTCGAATTACAGGCAGAGATTCCTTGAGAAATCAACCGCACTTCCAAATAAAGCATCTTTTCACTGTCCGATAATCAAATTTACTTGCGTCAGCCCTTTGTTGCACTTGAACCCCATTGAGAAGCAACATGCTTTCCAGAACCTCTTCCCAAGAATCTGGGATTGCAGAGCTACCTATCCCAAATGAATGGAAGACACTTCTCCGAGGGCTCTTGGAGAAAGGCACCAAAGTAACTGTCCAAGATGTCCAACGTGTGTGGCAACTTGCGCTTGGGCGTGTCAACCAGATTGACGGCCTTACTTCCCGGACACTTTGGGTGTGAGTCTACGACACCCTCTTCCTTACTTGGTGTTCAAGTTGCTTATCATCTGTATCACAGTGAAACTGGAAGTACTGGACCTCGCGGGGCAGGCCTACAGCTTATCTTGGAACAGCACAGCAAGGAGTTTACTAAATATGAACCCCAAAGGCTGATGGAGCTTGCCGAGGCCTCGACATCTGTCGGTTTGAAAGTTGGGACTCAAGGTCGAAGTCTTCGAACCCGTCCAATTTTTGGTCTTATTTTCTATGGCGAGCCAGTTGCAGTCGCTGTTCAGGTTGGCAGCAATGGCTTCGTGGTTTCAATGAATCCATGGGCTCTCGACAAGCTCGTCAAAAAAAACCCCCAGCATGGGTCGGTTAATGAGCTGATCGCGATCCTACAAGCGTCCCACAGCTGGCCTATTGTTTAAAATACCGAATTTTTTGGGATTTGTCATGCTATCATAATCGATGTATGCTCGATGCTCGATGACTTGCGCCATTCGGTGGTGCACGTCGTTCTGTTGTTGTTTTTTTATTATCTTTGGATTTGGGTTTCTTTGGAACGTAGAGGCAGTTTGATCAAGGAAGTGTTATTTGATAAAGTTCAACGTGCCAGTCCAAGGGGAGCAGCGCCCTAAGTGTTCGTAGGATATATGTTGTAGATAATGTAGCTCACTAGAATTTCAATTAGACTTCGGCAGAACCCATTTTGGGTCGGGACCTCCATAACCCAACCCAACCCAAAACCCAATGGGTTAAACCCAATAACCCATTAAGAACCCATTTGAACCCATTTTTGCATAAAAGTTCATAAAATACATAAAATCAAAATCTTGGCATTTTTC